>WBMZ01010434.1:0-47269 GCA_013400975.1 Atrichornis clamosus
CCCCCCTGCTACCAAAAAGCCAGACCTTGCAAAACCATGCCAAGCCGCAACACACAAAACACCTTGAATTCTTTGACAAAGTCAGCAGGTGTGTGAATAAGGGAGGTGTGGTTCACATAGTACCTTGATTTTCCAAAAATTTATTTCTAAGACCCTTTTCTGAAGGCTTCTCAGGAAACCAAGATGCCAAAGAGAGAACATTAGAAGATGTGATTAAAATACAGAAACGAAATAACATGAAGAAATTGCTAGTTCTCACCATGGAGACAGAGAAAGAATGAAATGATAAGGCTTTGGTTGCGGTATGAAAAATCCTTAATCAGTGTTTCTCCTCCCTAGTACAAATGTTTTCAGTATCACATTCTGTCTCTAACAAACTGACCAACTGGAGGTTTATCTCCAGTGTGCCAGGAGTACTTTAACTTTTTCACTTTCTCCCAACCACAAGTTCTGTGGAATTGCATAATTACTTGTCATTAAAATATTAGGCCTTCAAGCAATTAATATAGCTATACTGCTATCAAGATATTTTCCCATACAGACTTAGAGCCTGCTTTGTTCTGTCTGACCATGGATTTCTCCTCTGTACTCACAACTTTCCTGAATCACACTTCTGTTCTTCACAACTGCAGTAATATAAAAGTTATAATTTACTTCCCTTTTCTCTTCTTCCTTTCATATATAAATTCATTTATTCTGTTCAATTTGCTTTAAAAATACTCTAACTTTTGACATGTCTCAAAAGCAAAGCTTTCAGGTCAAGTTGCTTTTTTTTTTTAGTTTTGACTTTATTTTGAGCTATTAAAACCTTTTTTCTTATGTTAGAAACTCTCTTTTTAGTACTTTTTATGCATTTGAATGTATAGATTCATTTCTTTTTAATTTTTTCTCAATTTTGAAAAGCCAAGTATTTTTTTTGGAGACTAAATAAATTACATTTCTTACATGTTACCTTTCTGGAAAACAGCTAACATGTTTTGGAGGGAATAGGCATTTTTCAATGATATTACATGTATTTAGATACTTTAGATCATAATGTTATTTGCATAATATCTTCAACAGGCATTTCCCCAAAAATTGTCAAATACTTTAATGAAAACAGTTTTCTTAGCACAAGGTATGAACCTGGCAATTCTGTGCTGAAGGAGTATCTTTTTTATTTTTGCAGCTGAACTCTTAACTAAAGGTTCCTGCATGTACTGGTAAGTATTAAGCCTTGAAGTTGTTTAAACTTTGGTGTCCTGTCAACTTTTACTCAGTGAAAACATACCTGGATGCTTGCTTTGCTGCCCACTTGCACTGTTAAAAACATAAAACCCAGGGCTTTATCCTCACTTAGCTGAAAACCTGATACCAAATAGTGCCTCTATAGGTGAGTCCCACCTCAAGTTTTTATCCATATAATGTATTTGAGCAGGCTAGATCAAGGCCAATTTACTGCAAGTATCTTCATCCTCAAGTAACTGTAGACTAATTTTACTCTGAATTTCTTCTCTTCCTATGGCAACCCACAAGAGAGAAGCTAGTTCTTACTCTCAAGAATACTCCAGAGTCACTTTCAAAGCTAAAAAAACCCCCAAATATAAAGCAGATTAAAATAACAACAAATGCTTTTGAAATTTCCTTTAGTTGTATCTCAGTGCTTCTGTTTTAAACCTGAAGAACTTGCATGGCTGAAAATAAGTCTAGTATTAGAAATTTGTTTGCTCATGTATAGAGCAGAAGGTCAGGAGTGTGGGGTTTTTGTTCAATGTTTTTTCTTTGAGCTTTACAAAGAGTTTTACCTTACCAGACGGTAGATGCTGGGAAAACGAGGCTGAAATATCACAGGCAATGGAGATAAACCCAATACACTCAGCTGAAATACAGAGATGGCTCTTTTTCTACTTACAGGACAAGGTTGTATTTATCTGCATATGTGTTTTCTGCACACATTTAACAAACAGGCATTAAAAAAAAAAAAAAGTAGGCACCCTTTGCTCTACTTTTCTAACTTCCACTGACATTTTTAATGCATTTAAAGTCTTTTCTTAGGGCCTGAGCACCGTACTTTGATGTCTTATGAAATAAACTCCATTTGATTTTAGGCCTGTATCTCTCATCTTCTCACTCTGGGGCTTCGATGACAAATAAAAATCCTTAGCCTGCTTTATGCAACCATCAGGTCATGATCTTGTCAGATCTCATAAAGTAAACAAAACAAACTGTAGTCAGTACTTCAGCTGGAAATCACCACTAGAAAGGAGAGAGCACAAATCTTCTGAACATAAAAATACATCTACTTTAATATTTAATCTCCACTACCTTGTCTTTTAGTCCCTCCATTGGTCAGTGGGGTTTTGCCCTGACTAGTTAGGGTCAAGCATCTGTCATTCAAGGTTAGGTCAAACCAGCAACTTCCATATGTTAGCTGCTGCATATTTGATTAGCACCACGGTAAAAGAGCTTATTTATTTTTATTTTTAGAACTTTCCATGATCATTTTGTAATCTTTGTTTTTAATATTGAATCCCTGCAAGCATAGCACTTCCTATTACATGTAGTTACCCTGAACTGCAGGCACAACAAAAACAAAAATAAGGCAAATTTCTGTATCCATTCCTTCATAACAAGTCAATTTCTACAACCAATATTTATCTACAGTAATTACATTTCTGAATAGACAGTTCTGTATTTAACAGGACTACTAAATTACAATTTATATGAAAATTAAATTTGAACTTCAACAAACATTTCAGGTTAAAATTTCAAACTTCCCTTCCGAACCTCATTCCAGCTTGTATTTTATAACAAAATCACTGGGTTTTCTTCCAGACTTGAACACCCTTTTGTAATCCAATCAGTCTGGTGCCTTGTCCTCCTTCTCTTCAGTGATGCAAACAAATTGTTTCTCCTTTGCCTAATCTCTTAATTTTATTGTCCAATTTTTTAAATGTTATAAAATGCTAGTTGATAAATCAGTGTTTTAAGCCATACACTTTTAATCTTATACTTTGTATCACGTCCAGAGGAGTTACCAGTTGTGAAATCCCTTTCCTTCTACTCTCAAGATGCTCCTCTTAATGCACTTGGACGAGAATACCTTATTACCACATGAGCCACAAGCTGAAATTTCTGATCTCTCTGTCCCCTTTCCTTAAAATTACTTTTCATCCTATGTCTGCTACACCAGACATTAAATGTGCTGTCAGTTATAAACAGAAAGGATTCTTCTCTCCTGACTGGGACAGAGCTGTCCATCATTCAGCTGAATGATACATCACTGATGAGGAAGGAAGACCTTGCTTGGTCTCCTGAAAATGGTAAAATTCTAGGGTGTTTGTGAGGAGTGGATATAGACATGCTGGGGAAACTGGAATTGTAGTGCTAAATAAAATTACTCTATTTGAAATACTTTATCCTTATTTCACTGACTTCTCATATGGGATTCAGAAATATGATTTAAAGAAAATGATGAATTTAAGTGATATTTTCAAATTAAATGTGAGTTCTTTCTACAGCATTTTTACCTAATCTTTGCAGAGCTACTATAGCAATAAAAATGAATAAAGTAGATTCAATTCCGGTTTTAACTAAAACACTCTTAGATGGGGATGTTTAAGAGGATGGTGGTTGTTTTGGAATATCAGGCAGAGAAATAACACAGCATGATTTCTTCATTCTCCAAAAATCTTTCCAGGCTGGAACTTATCAACATTCTCACAGAGTGAGCATCCTTAATGTTGTTCACATTGGTATATTGCTCTACTTTATAGAATGTGAAACATAAATTAAAAAAGACATTAGTTCATAAGTCTCCAGTAAAAACTAGATTTTTTTTTCCTATATAGGTAGACCCATCACTCCACTGAAAAATAAGTCAAATCCTGCTTTAACTAACTGGCTCTACATATCTCTCTCCACTTTTAGTTTCCAAGTGTAAAAAATCTGCACCTGATTTATGGGGGGAAGTTCTAAAACATTAACACATTAAGAAAACATTGCAACCCTATTACATTAAGAGCTCAAAATGATGCAAAAAACCAGATATTTATATTCATTTTTACTACATGAGGAATAGCTTATCCTTAGGAAAGGCAACACTTCTACACTTTCTCCTTCCAAGGAAGTTACTAACTTAGGGTTTTCACCTTTAGGATTGAGCTCATGAGTTTTCTCACCTAAGGGTTATACTTTTTCAAAAAATGTGATCAACATGTACAGCTTTTAAAAATATTTTTACATAACATGGCAAGATAAACTTTGCTCTCAGCTGCCATTTTACCTACTTGAACATATCTGAGTAACCCTAACATTTAAATTAATATTCATTTAATGTATTCCACATAACACTGCTTGAAAAGATATTTTAATATTCATCAGTCATTAATCCTGTTCCTCAAAGGACGTTATAATTCCCCAAGAGCAACTTTCATAAATTTAGAGTGAGCCTTATATTTTTTATCCAACCTTAGTCATGCAGAGGGACAGTCCTTAAAGTGACACTGAGGATAGAAGATTTACATTGAGATTACTTTGCCCATATAAATTGGAACCGATGTATGAAAGCAGTGTCTTCAAAATGCTGCATTTTAAAATTAAATTATGATGCTTTCATGTGTAAATATGTACTTATATTGAATTAATACAAAATTTTCAAGTTGATATAGTTCCTATAGGCAGGATTGGTGAGGAAGGGTATTCTACAAAAGGAAAATCTGCAAGGTGGATTAAGGTTCCTTTTCTTCAGTACTTGTCCTAAACTAGATAATGATTGAATCTCAGCCTTTCCACTCAGGAAAATCTGAAAACAGAAATTAGATCAATTTTGTAAAATGCAAAACCAAAACCACATTTTGGCCCTTGGACTTAGCTGTGATCAGTAGGACACAAAGCACTGAAAAGGGGTCTGACCTTTCACATGGCACAAATCCAGAACCTCTCTTTTTTTAACTCTGGCTTCAAAGCCATCTTTTCAAATGAACATCAGCACCTTACAGTGGAAACTCAGATACCTCTAGCCCATGAAAGATATTCCTTTTCCTTAAACTTCTTCAAAACTGTAAGGAGAAGAGTGAATTTTAACACCACAGACAGCTTATTTCAAAGAAATGGATGACTAATGCTGTTGGTATCTTCCATTTTTGAATCTCCATCTTCCATACTATTAATATTACCACAGCATGATGTTCTAACACCCTTTTTCAGTTAGACACCTTTACTCCATAGACACTTTCTCATCTCCATCTCCCAGGTAACAACGACAAAAAAAGCACCCAGCAGATCTGCTACGTCTATGGGATGTGGAAGGTAGAAAATATCCCTTTCCCTCAGAACATTCTTGGTGTCCTTCATAAACTCTCAGTACCTTAATATGATGATGTCACAGCTCTCCCTTCTTCCTTGCAGTTGGGTCATTAAAATATAAATATGGCAAATATGGTTTTTCACCTTCTACAGGGGCTTTTCTTCCTCTCCATTTGGGTTGTGTCCTACATTTATCCAGGGTATGTACCTTTCAAGAAACTTAGCCTACCCTGCTACCAGTTAACTATTGGTGACACCCAGATCTGTCTGCTGGGGCACACTGCGACAGAGCTCCGGATCTGATCTGATTCACATATTAAACTCTTTCAGATGAAACCATGGAATTGTGGCATGGGAATAAACTCAGAGCACACGGCAGTAATGTCATCCAAGCACTTGGAACATTAGTAAATACAGATCTAAAACAAGAGATAAAAAATCAACACTAGCACAGGTATTTGGCATTAGAGTGCATCTCTCCTCACCTTTTTGAGGCAGCATGACATATGTGAACACAAAGTATGCAAACACATTTTAGCAACACAAGAGTCAAAAACACACTATTTTGGGTGTTTTGAGGTGTGGGGGGAAGCAGGGGAGGAGAGACAGGAAAGGGAAATATTCTGCCTTAGTAAAAGTTTGAGGAATAAATTCTAGAGAAATGAACTCAAAGGATTGCCACAAACCTTACAAATGTAGGTTCAATGTATCAATTTCTTACTGTGCCTTCCTAAGTAAGAACATAAATTCACACACCAAGATCCCGAGACTTTCATAATAAGCCACGGAATACTTGCTGAAGAGGTGGGATGACAGGGATATTTTGGAGGTGAAGCAATTTCCTACATAAGGAATCTGGCATGAACAGATCATTGAAAATAAATTTGGTAGGTTTCAGGTATGACAGTCTGTATGTCTGGAGGTCACCTGCACCTCACACATATTGTGTCACATGGCTTTCTCAAAACTCTGCCTTTAAAGTGTTATTTCATCTTTTACTGCCTGGCTCTCTTATTCTTAGTGATGATTAACATGTCTCAAGCAGTGAACTCAAAAGAAAACTGTAATCAAAAGCAGAATCTTCATGGAAATGTATGGGAAGACGACATTTTTTCAGTTACTGCATTTTGGTTTTAGAAGTTTGGATAGCAAGGAAGAAGAACTAGAACTTTTCACTCAGAATAAATTTGATGTAATTGGAGATTATACAGTGAAGTGATTGTTTAGAATATTAACACACTTTTAAAGTAATGTTTAGCTTCTAATGTGAAGATAGATTATATTTGCTTTCAGATTCAAAGTTATTTGATTATTATAATTACCTCAGTTCAAAGACCTGGCAAAGAAAGAAGTTGAGGTTAAGTGGATGAGATACTTAGGATAATCTAGTCTAAGAGTAGAATAAAGACATAATTCCAAAGGGCAGAGCAGCAAGAACAACTCAAGAACTGAAGTAAAAAAATCCAAATCATGATGTAGCTGATTGTTACGCAATTATGAAAAGATACTAAAACACAGAAAAACTAGTATAACCAGTATGAATTTGAAGTTCATGAAACAACTACAGCTTGATAAGTAATTTTCTTTCTTTTTCCTTCAAAAGAAATTTGAAGAAAGACAATGCTTACAATCTTCACATACACTAAAGAAAGTGACCTCTCTGTCTCTGATAGAGAGTAATAAATGGACTTTTGAGCATGCAAAAAGTATCAGCGAAACTTTACAGTGGTAATGGTAGAGAAGAACTAGGATAGATTACCCAAGTCATGTAGTTTTGTTAGTAAGTAACTTTGAAGAATATCCTAGGGGAATGGTTGTCAAAACCAACAAGGAAACAAGTTACATCTACCAGATTATACCTAACAAGCACACTCTCATGTTCCACAAAACGCCTCAAAACACCACCATTCACAGCCATAATCTTTAGCTTACCTGAAATTGAATCTGTGGCACTTTGTGAACTAACACAGAGTCAAAGCAAAATTAAAGCCATGAACACAAAGAAATTATATAATAATCCTCCCTGCTCCCGCTTACTTCATACAACTTTTAGAATTACTTAAATTCTTAAGAGGTTTTTCCCAAAGGATTACTGTTTTTTCTCTATTTGCCATATCTGTCTTACTTTCTACTGACACCTTTTTTTCACCTTTGTCTGTCTCTTACCTGTGGAAAAATCCAAAGGCAACCTTGTTTCTGGGTATCTACCTAAAAGTTCCCAGATAATGAACAGATCCCCCATTATGCCGGCATATAAAGCTGCTAAGGGTGATCATGTCCTTAAATGTCCCTGCAGGCTCTCTGGAGGGTTACGTAAATAATCAGGAATATTGCAGGATGCATACAAACCCAATAAAAAGCACATAATGAGGCAAGGAATGGGAAAGAGAACAGAAGGGAAAGACATCTTATGTCAGTGAAGCAAAAGAGCCCCCAATGCCAATTGCTTGAAGAGGTTCCAAAAAAAGGATACGGTAAAATAACCTAGAACTTTTTTTTCTGCCTCATGGCAGAAACAGCACTCACAAGTCTGGTTTTGCATTGCACTGCACATTTTAAGAGGGTATAAACTGTGACTTATGCCATGAAATCACTTGCCAGGTGAACAGCTTGAGTAGCTGTGTCACACAAATATTTTAGCATGTCTGAAAAGGCAAAAGCCAGCTCAGAAGTCATGTACACACAATCACAGTTGATATACCCTTGGCACAGTAGGTTAAGTTATACTCAGATCATTTCCAGTCATGAAATTCCTTAGAATGATACTGATGTATTTTTCTGTTCCATGCCAGAATAAAAACAAAACATGGAAAATAGATTATAAATACATACATTTAATAGTTATATTACTCCAAAGAAAGAAAACCTAACTGGCAAAAGCTTGGATTTTTTTGTTTTAATAGGTGATGTCATACTACATATACCGTCATAAATTTAACTTTTTGACTACTAAGAACCCTTTAACATAGGGCATTTAACATCAAAGAACTGTAACCAGAAAAATTCAAATATGAAATCAGTATGACTTTAGACCTAGTTAAAATATTTTCCAGAAAAAAACCATACCAATGTATCATTAATTCTTGTTTTCAACTTTTGCTTCAGTCAAACACAAGTTACTGAATGAAATGTAAGGGTGTATTAGTGAAACATGGATTACATAAAGAGTATGTTAGTTAAATATAATGACCTGTGACAAAGCTAGCAGTAAAACAAACCCAAAAGGCAGTAGAAAAGCAGCAGGTATTCTTCAATCTCAGAAATCTGCTCACAAATATGGCACTTAGTTATTGCAAAGGCTTAGCAAACCTTTTTAAGTCTTAGCAACAAAGACCTGTTAAAGGTCCTTAAGAGTCCTCCAGGTCTTACACTCTTCAGGTGTAACAAGCTGTGGTGAAATATCCTTCAGATTCTTTATTGTGAAATTCCTAATCTCATGTTATTATTGTCAACAGATTAAAGATAAATTTACTGAAGACACTTATCCCATTTCCTGCTATTCTTGTGCCACAAAAGCAAGTAACTGATTGTATGAGCTGCTACACATACAAGGAACTCAAGACTTTCACGTGAGAGACAAATACCATTCAATCAATTGAGTTATAGAATTTTCCTTGGAATTTAGAAGCCACTGTAAAAGCAATGGCACTATTTCCCTGAAAGTTTTATATCCCCCAGCTTGCAGTTCAGCAGCTTCAAAAAAATAGCAAGAAGACCCAAGAAATGGTACTTTCATTTTTATTACAGAATTTAATTAGTATTCAAAGATTTTACCCCTTCTAGCTACCAGAAAACTAATTTGACAACACTTCCTGGAATATACATGAATTTCTAACTGGACATTTAATTTGAGTTAAATTTGATTTTATTATATGAACCTACATGAGACTTCAGTGAGAAGACAGCTCACTTCCAGATAAGAGTTCACTTTCAAATCCTCTACCATTCTCAGGCAGACTCAGAGTATGCAGTTTCCTTTTAAAAAAATGCTAAATATTAAGGCTAAGAATGCTTATTTTCCTAAGTGAAGATAATCCAGAATTACAAAAATTATACTTGTGCACCCTACTGAGTGATTCCTGACTAACGTTCATTAGAAAAAAATTTATCCCGTATTTACCAATCAAAAAGATTTTTTTTCCAAAATACAGAGGGGTATGCTAAAAATATCAAATTAATGGAAAGCATTTTATGAACCCTAAAACAGTTTTACTGCTTCACAGAAACGCAGCTAGGCAAATGCAAAGGCATTAAAACTGACAAGTGTCTATTTTTCTATTTCAGCATAACACTTTCACTTGAAAAGGAAGCTTTAACCAAGTTCATTGGGGTTTGGATAACTTTCCATTCTCAGCCCTGTCAGAGTAGGCATTTCATCTCCTTGTCCTAAGGTTAGGCAAAAAGGCAACACAAAGCAACACCACACACACAGAAAAGGCAACATTTTCCTGGGATAAAAAATATGTCTTCCCTGAAGGAGATGTTATTAAGGATTTCTGCTGAGCACCCAGGTAGTTTTAGGAAAACTATGTTTATTTCTCTATGAATCCATAAAATACAAAATGAATTCTATGAAATAGAATCCTGAGCACAAGATGAAGTTGGCAGATTATCCGTAGATTTCAGAAAACATACCGTAGAGTTGTATGAGCAATTTATGTCTTCAATAAAAAAAAAACAACTAGGAAGTAAAATTCCATTAATCTTCAAGTAGAAGATCTTTATGTTCATGTAATTCCATGCTAAATAAAAACAGCCCTTCATTATTTTCATGGATCTTGTCTACCATATTTATGGATGCTGAACTTTATTAGGTTGTTCTTACTAATTTCTCAATATATTGCTGGGCAAATAAGGGGTAGATAGCCAATAAATCCAGAGAATTTAGCTAAAGCAATCCTCAAATTCTTTCTAACATTCAACAATAATTAGTGCATATCTCACACTGTGAAAGAAGCAGCATTCTTCCTCAATAGCAGAAGCTTACTTAAATATATGACCAGAAATACTAATCACAGTTTTATAATTCATTTTAAATTTCAAAAAATTTGTGCACACATACACTCACTTTCTGATGACGGAAGAAGAAAAGCAACAACAACAATGCTGGGGGGACGACTGATGGTAACATGAAAAAAATAAATTCAATTGGAAGGAAAAATGTGCTTTATTTTCTTCTGTTGGGAATTAAACTCCCTGCCATCTTACAAACATCATTTGGACTCGAGCTAACATTTTAATTGATATTTCTGAATTGCATAGTTTTTGCATAAACTTGCAATAAATAGTTTGCACAAACTTGCAATAAATAAATAAATAAATATATAAAAACTTTCCTCTGGATTTGTGAATCTATAATTTAGCTTAATTGTTGGGTTGCCCTACAAGACTCTGAGAAAGTATATTCAATTATTTCCTCTGCTTGAGGAACTGAACATATGCCTTGAAGGAAGCAGTTGTCACCCTAAGACAATATTGTTAATGTTGCAGTAATTTGAATGTCAAATATCCTGGGGAGAATGTCAGATTTTCTAGTTAAAGATTAATTCAAATGTGTCATAATATTTACATTCATGAAATAAATTCAAGTAATTATTCAGATAGAAAAAAAAAAAACCCCACACTGTAAAAGACTTTTTAAAATTCATATGTTTGATTTGAACTCCACTTCTTATGAACTGTCCCATATATTAGGTTATAAAGTTTGACTTTTTCCTGTTTTCTGGCTCAGTGAATACTTTCACAGGTCACAGCAATTCAAACAGGATGACAGAGGAGAGTGATAGGGACCTTCCCTCTATCCTCTCCTCACCTCATTATCTTCAGCCCCAGACATGCTTATACGACTGTGAGGAACTAGTAAATATTAGTGCTCTTTTTCATTACCATTATGTGCTCTCTGTGTGTTTTTAATTCATTACTTGCTAAAGGGTAAAATAATAATGGTTTGTAAGCATGACAAGGTAGGAAAGGCAAAATGATGACCTAAATAAAGGGCTTGTCAAACACTCAAACCTAACAACAAGGGCACTGCTCTGTGGCTCATTTCCCATTAGGTTTCAAAAATGGTATTTTTTTATATCACTCTGAATGTGTTCTGTCACAGACTACTAGTAAGGGTTTACACCTGAACCTGTCATGTGAGCCCTATAATGAGCCTCACTCATTATTTCTGCCAGGGATTTTGTTTCTCAGAATATTTTTTCATTAAATGGGCTAGTAAATGACAAAAATTCCATACCTATACATTTGAGGTCTGCCAGACATGACAGAATGATGTGTTTCTCAGTAACATAGTTTATAGGTTATACAGACTTTCAAAACAAGCCTAATGCACATCACAGACATTTAAATTAGGTAATAAAATTTAATCTGTTTATATGCAAAGGCAATCCTACATGCTATGATATCCAAAAATATACAGATGTACAGGTTTACAAGAGGAGTGACTAGCTTGTGGTTAGTGCAGATGCAACATCACCTGCCTTGTCAGCACAGCAATATTACAACACCTGCTGCAGGAAGGGTGATGCAACCCAAAGTTCATCATCAGCCTTACATTAATTTGTTATTAATTTTAAATGGGCTACCATGCTTTGTTTGCGCTGATTTTTAATTGCACACGTACCATGCCCAAAATTCCACGTGGGCCATAGGTCCTTGAAGCATTGCCACGTCTGAATTGTTTCAAAACAACATGTTAGTTTATTAGGAGAATCAAGCTGTTCTGAGTCTCAAAAGGGCACAGGAAAATTCATAACATTTAGCAGACCGCAGTACTGCAGAAGGGCACCTACTGAGAAAGCCAGCAATAATTGAACAATCTTTTTGACAAAGTAAAAAAAAAAGCATAAAACAGTCTAATAGTTAATGTTCTACATGTACTAAATCATCCCCACAAGCTTGTATGCACTAGATTAAGTGTAGCTGCAAATGCTAAAATGCTATTTAAAAAAAAAAGGAAAAAAGCATGCCATGGTTTATTTTAAATTTGCAAATATGCATGCAGTTTACACGGGGATTATTTTCTCTGAGTGGTTCTTTATTTTTCCCCTGAAGAGGGAGACTCAAATTAATCTGAAGGTGGAGCACACCATGCTTGAACTCACAGGGTGTAGACTGGACTGAAAAATAGCTTAACTACCCAGTCAAAATGTATGTGTTGGTAACTCAACATTCTTTTGAAAAACAGTCCGGTTAGAAAGATAGTCATTCCAGAAATAAGTATGCATGTGAGGTGTATCAATAATATCTTTAATATATTAAAGGTATGTGAAACATATTAATGCACTAATACTGAATAAATCCTATCATTTACCATTGCATATTCAGTTCTTATGATCTTTTAAAAAATATACAATGAACAAACGCAAAGCCTTATTTTATATTTTTGCCATCCTGAGTACTGTTTATCTCTTAATCACTTTTAACAGTTGCTAGAACAAAGACACTATTTCATTATCTTCCTTATGTGAATACCTCAGTGTGCTACCATGGATGTTCAGCTCTCAGGGATTGATACAAGTCTGGAAGTCCAGGAGAACCACATGTGCAAGTATCATTGCCTTCCAAAGGCATAAAGAACCCATCAGGAAGCAGTTCTTAAACCAACAGGAAAGACACTCAATTGCCAGAGGCCTATCATAAGAACTACAATGACAACGTAGGCTAGAAAATGTTGCCTGTCATTGAAGGCCTGGTTGAAGGATAAATTAGCTGTAAAAAGACAATTAAAACAGGCCTTGCCAGAATGAATTTCTGGCCTAACCACTTTGACTACGCTTTTTCATCATGGCCTATTCACAAGTAGTGTATCTTTTTGATGTTATGCCTTTCAAGTACAAGGAAATTCAAACACTTGCAATGACATAAAAATCTAAATGCATTCCATACGACAAACACAACGGGAAATACAATATTTTGATAGAGGCAATGTTTAGGGCAGCCACAATAAGACAACAACACATGCAGAATTCCCCAGTGTTGTACAAACAAACATCGTGCATCTGCAGTGCTCAGCTCTGTGAGACATCACTGCTGGCAGAATACTGAAAGCTGCTGCTTCAGTACCAGGCCCGTGCTGAGCCTTGCTGCTGCAGAGGGTGTGAGGGATGCTGGAAGAGGAGAGGGGGATTTGCAGTTGCAGTGCAAGCCTTTGCCGTTGTAGCAATCACACTAACTTCACACTCTTGACTCCTCTTGCCAGGGGATCAGGTTCCTGAGGAGCGGAGCTGGTCTGGCACAGCTGAGCCAAACATCCTCTCTGTTGCCCACAGGATGCACAGCAAAGAGCACAGCACAGGGGCAACCGGCCAAGGGCAGTTCAGTTCAAGAAGTTACCGTGAACTTCAAAGTAGAGTAGAAGAATTTCCTCCACTTTGAGATTGTAGGAGACTTCACAGCATTTAGTGAGACTGTGAAACTAATACCCATTAATGGCTAATATTTATTTATTATTTTATCACTTTATAATATAGGAATATCTGAAGATAAATCTTACATGAAAGACGAGCTGCATCCTACTTTCAGTCTTTCGTGCATAAGTAGACCAGTCAGTGTCACATTGTCAGTGGGGAAACAAATGGAGCAAAAGGCTCATCAGTAATAACAACAGCAAACCATGAAGTCATGTTGGATGTTCTACCAAAGAACAATGCCCTCAATTCACACCAGTCACAAGGACAGTACTGAGACATCTGCTCTCTTAAACTATTTTAATACTTAACTTTCTATGCTCTGTTACTTTCAATTATAGCCTTTACTAGTTTGGGACTGATGATGCCTAAATTTGCAAATATCTCGTAAGAAAAAAATGTTTCATTTGGACAATAGAAGCATGACTAAATTCATGAATATTCTCATGCTTTCAGTACAGTTTTGAAGATCTTCTGCAGTACTCCCCTGTACTTGGCATCACTCTTTATACCATTTTTATTATTAATTACTCTTAATATCTGGAAATCTATAACTCTCATCTCTACTGCATTATCTGCATATATCACTTTAATATTTGTTAAAATCTTTCTTCTGTAAACTTTCAATAATGTGTTGTGTGAGTTTTAATGTCAACCAACTTCTATGTTGCCATAGATGAAAATTCAAAAAAACAGAGCTCCCTGTAGGAGGCAAGTACAAGTCAATATTCTTGCACCTTGAAAAGCAGTGGATGGTCAATACTGATGATTTTCTTTCCTTCTAACTGCATTCTTAGGACTTTCTCCTATTTCTAGCTCTGCTTATGCCAGAATTTAAATAAGCACTACTGTTCAACACTGCCAGTGTCCCCATCAAACATACCAGACTGGAGAATTGAATTCTGTACTGTCCTCACAAAACTCATTTTGAATTTAGGAATTGTTTGGGGTTTTTTTCCTTTGGCTTTGAAAATCCTCTATTTAGTATTTCTAGGCTTCTTCTCAACCCCCTGTTGCTCAATCTGTCAAGCAATGATTTGCCTTTGCTTTGCAAATTATAATTTATAATTATCTGGTGAAATGGTCTTATTTGTATCATAAACACTACAGGAAAACCTTAGATATCTAATCACCTTATTTTCCTCTTTTATTTTCTGTCACCTTTTTAAAACAACACTTAGCCATGTCCTGTTACATTATTCTCTTTGACTTCTATTCTAAACTCACATTGTATTAACAACTGTTTGCGCAAAAACATTTTAAAAGATATGGTTGAGTGTTTCAAAATTCACATAAAATATTTAGCAAAGAGGAATGTAGTAACTGGAATGTGGTAAATCTGGGAGATCAGAGAGACAGTGTATATCCATTGATAGGGCTTTGGCTTCTGAGGAAGAAAAAGGTGGGGGTTTTTAAAAGTCCCCAAGATTAAGCTACTGGTACAATCAGGCAGAGTCATTTCACTTCCCTTCTGCTTTTTTCCTGCCTATACAGAATATAAGTTCTTGCAATCACTTCATATCAGAGATGGTGTAACCAACTCTGAGTATCTACATATTGTAAATACAGATATTAATAGACTACAGAAGAGCAGATTTTGTGATAGTCATATTGAATTAACTCAAATTATTTCTAATTTATTGATGATAAAATTAGCTTGAATTCTTTTTAGAGCCAGATAAAGTCTAGTTTTAATCTATCTAGAAAATACAGTTATAAAGAAGACAAAGGGATCTCCAATTACAAGTCCCTCTCAATTTCATATAACTCAATATTGACAAAAACAACTTTTTTAGTTTAAAGCTTTCTTTCATAGCTTTTCTTGCAAGAAATACACTTTGGCCATTTAAAAAAAATGCTTGATAATTTAAACACATACCAAATTAGATATTAAAAGCATAAAAAGCATGGTTCTACAGGCAAAGTTTAATTTGCAAATATAAGTTAGAAAGTGGAGAACATCTAAAAACAAACAAAAACCAACCTACCTCTCTTTATTTGAGGTGCACATTTGTAATCACAAAAGTATTCCTCTGGAACACTTGAAATCTCAAAAGTAATGCTGATTCTGCTGAGAATATACTACACAGTGATAATCTGAAAGTAACCAGGTATTCTGGAATTTTCTCTTTTTGATTTTACTGTAGCTGACCAAAGGAGTATCTATGAGTGACAGTTAGAAGAAAGCTTTTTCCACAGAGGAAAGAAGTGGAGCAATATAGATTTCAGAAATGGCCTGCTTTGACATCAGTGATATTAATATTATTGGATAGTTATATAGAAAGCATTCAAAAAATTCTGCTCCTCTCTAACAACAAGCAACAGTCAGTGATACTGTTCCAAACGGAAGAAAAAAATAAAAAAGAAAGGAAAAAACAGGCGCAGCTTAAACATTTCATGAAAACATTTCAAAAAGCATAAAAGGAGAATTTCATACACTGTTTGTAGGCTCCTCATGCTAAATATCCATTTTAAGACAAATTATGACGTAATTTTATAAAAATTGACAACAAATGTATCCATAACAACAAACATACCAGTGTTTGCTGCATCAAGAGTTTGAGGTGTCTCCGTTGGCAATTTCTGAAGGGCCTGTTCACCATCTGTCTTCTCTGGTGAGCTGTTGTTTTGAGACTGCTGTTGGTCTTCATCTTGAGCAACAAATGAAATTACACCTAAAACAAATAGATACCAGGTGTTATATTACCCAGGCATTAGCTTTACAAAAACAGACTGCCAGGCACGCACAAGTATTTCCTCAATACTCAACGAATACAAAATGAAGAAAAACTCCACTCCAGGTGTCAGCTATCCAATTATAACTTATGGTATTAAAAAATATCTGCTGAGTGAGTCGTACAAGGAAATTAACCATTTTTTATCCCCAAAGTGCTTTCCTACTTGCCTGAAGAGATCCATAATGAGCACCTGGAAAAGATGAGTAATAGGAAATACAAGCAAACCAACCTCATAAAAGTTTCAAAATATGATGGTCACTAATAGTATCTTTTTCCCAGTTCAATTTTCTGTGAATAATCTTGATTATTTCTGTTATTTTTCTTAAATCACAGTGTCTCATTCTAGTGCTATAAGAGAATGAATGTAATAGTTAAAATACTCCTGTGATACATTTTTGTACTGTGTGTTAAATTGTAATCAAGTATTTCAGGAAGGTAAAATACAGAGAGACTGTAAATCCAGAATTTTTAAATTGGCAGATCTCTATCTAATAATATAAAATCTAGTACGTACATGGTTCCTTTAAGTAATATTAATGTTATTCTGAAAGATTTGATATACTGACTTTAAATTATTAGGTTTCATTTCTTCATTTTGTGCCTTTGTCTGAGAATTTTAAATCTACACAAACTTGAAAATACTGCGTAACATTCTTATTTTATCCAAATTACTGTCCCTCAATGTTTCAATACGTTCTGAAGAGTTTCACAGCCTAAATAAATGTGTTGCAGATTTAATTCTTGCCTCATATATACAATAAAAGACCAACTTGAGGAGGTGATTTATTTTATGCTATTATATAGTAAGAAAAGTTCTCATTTGAGATTATTAGAATTTATGTGAAATGTCTCAAAAGGCAATTTGTTTCCTGTGTCTTATTAAGGACTTGAGCAAACTATTAATAACGGAACTTTTAAAATTTGAATTGGGGAATTAACGTGAGGGTCCCAGAACAATTTGATATGCAAATACCTACATCTAATGGTATGCTCTGTTTCTCCAGCTTTGAGTGGGACAGATGTGAGGTAACAGAGCACAGAGAGCCCAAGGACCTGCTGTGCTCCCTGAATCCCTGAACCAGCTGAATCTGTTCATGGTACTCTCAATGGCACCTACACCAGGTGACAATTTCAACACGACAAACACTGACAAATTATTTCTAAGAAGGATTACATTAAATGATTGCGAGGAAGAATCTCTTTTTCTTTGAGAGACAGCAATGGGGAAGCACAGGTATAAAACACTGAAGTTGAAAACAAAACCAAAAAAATGGAAATAGGTTTATACTTAAATCCAGAGGAACTATATAACTTTGAATTAAAAAATGAGAGAATCCCAGATTTCTTCCCATTAAGAAAACTCTATTTAAATACAAATAAAATAAACAAAACTAAGAATAAAATAAAATAGTAACTAACACCAAAACAAAAGAATTTTAAATGAAAAAGTTTTAAAAATCACTAAAATTACTCCCAGTAAATAAGCTAGAATTTGGGTCCAAATAGTCAGAAGAGTGACTGCAATTTCAGAAAATTACTGAACAGGTTTTTTCAAATCTTGAAAGAAAAGGTAGATGTACATGAAAAATTAAAAAATAAAACCATTATAGAAAGCTCAGGGGAATGAAATCTGAAGAAAATGATCAAGGTATATAAATCTTGATGTAAAAAGACATATTTAATGGCACTAATAGCTAATGGATCTTAGAATAAATACTTAGTAATTAATCTGATTTTTTGTCTCAATATATAATTTTGGTCTATTTAATGGCACTAATAGCTAATGGATCTTAGAATAAATACTTAGTAATTAATCTGATTTTTTGTCTCAATATATAATTTTGGTCTATTTAATGGCACTAATAGCTAATGGATCTTAGAATAAATACTTAGTAATTAATCTGATTTTTTGTCTCAATATATAATTTTGGTCTATTGAAGCACAATATTAGAGAGAAACAAAGTGTAAGAGAGAATTCATTAACTTTAAATACCATCCTGGTCATCAATAGGCTCAAAAGATGTCAATAATTATAGAACAGTAAGTAAAAATACACAAAATTATGGCTTTGAAGCTGTTCAAAAAGACTTGGCTAAATGCTGAAAATCAATACATTCATAAATTCTACAGACTTCTTACAGAATATTTTGTTAATTTAAAATTTTAGTAATTTTCCCTTACAGTTCTTCCCAGTGACAATGGAGGATTTTCTTTACTGATTGTCTGTATTTCAGAATCAAATATCATCCATATGTAAGTGTGGGAGAAAGGGACAGAACACAAGCGATCACAGTTTTAAATAATGAGACGGTAAAACAAACGGTGAATTTTTTTCTTTGCACAAAGTGTGGTCTCAAAAGCATCAAAATAATGGGCTGAAGCACTTGAATAATTAATTTTTATTTGCAGCAAATATTGGAATGCTTGAAAAGTTTCAGAAGCATAAATTGCTAATGCTCAAGAATATTTCAAGAGCTGTGAGAACTATGGTAACTAAAAACTACTTGAATTGCTAAACCACTGTGCTGATAATCCAGCATTGCACGATCAAAAAATCAGTAAAGAATTGCACCATAGTTGCTGACACTCGATTTTCCTTCTTTATGAAAAACAAACAGATTTAATAACAATGAGGTTATAATCTTGATTGATAAAGGTGACTGAATTGATGAAGTCAATACAGACCTCTGGAAGGCTCTCAAATCTGTCAAAGTATTTTGATAAAAAATAGTTTTACTACAGATGGCATACATTTTGTAACTTTATCTGCTTAATCTTAAAATATTCATAAATCATCTTTCATAATTTTCATGGGCATCAACTTTCCTACTGCTGGCTCAAAGCTATTTGAATTTTTTATTAGGGAAAATAAAGAAAATCATTGCTGGCAAGGACTGCAAATAACAAAAGAAAAAAGTGCATTAATTTCATGACAAATATAAAATGCAGAGTCCTTATCAGTGAGGACAGTACATAGTATGATCAGCATGACTTGAGTCTATAAATTAAGGCAGAATGTTTTCCTAGAAAGTATTCCTAAGTAGAATACTCTCCTGGTTTGGGAGCAAGTGGTGCAACCCAATGACCCCAACTGGAGATTAAGATAGTAGATGATACATAAATAGATTAATTTATTCAAATCATGGGCTACAAAAATATTCATGTCAAGAGATGTTTTGCAGGATGGGAAAAAGAGATTTATACAATGAAGAGTAATAAATAATACTTTGTGCTCTATAAAGTAATAAATAATACATTGGAAATGAGCAGAAATACTGCATCAAAAATGACACATTTAAAATAACAAATACAAAAAGCAAATTTACATTTTTCACATGGTTCTGCTGACCTTGCCTCCTATGTTATGAAACAGCTTTGACACTGAAAGTTCTGGTCTTTTGGCTGTGAATGTACTGCCACCCTACAGAACCCACTGTTCCTTACACTGATTTCAGCAAAGGCACTGGTTTCTCACGTTTCCTCATTGATGCTACAAAACTGATTAATTACAATTTGTTCAGGCACAACAGCCCTCAATGTTTGGGTTTTGTGCTTGTATCCAGTTGCTCAGTTCTGACTTCTGTGTCACACATAACACAGCAATGTAACTTCCTTAATGTCATGGCTGACAATTTTTAAAGCATAAATTCAAAATCCAACAAGACTTCGTGTACATCCCAGCTGGGATTAATCCACTGATTCAACTGGCCACAGAATTGTTCTATCATCAACTATTTTAGAAAACAACACTCCTTAGCTGTCTTTTATATATATGATACTAAACTTGTCAAAGCAATAACAAAAGTATTTCTAGAATTATACTAAAAATGAATAATTAAAATTTACATAAATTGAGGAGGTTTTCTTTTTGCTGATACATCATTTCTTTAAAAGCTTTCTTGGTCAAAACATCATTGTGTATTTTCTACGTTTAATACCTAGTCTTTAAACACTTTATACTATTACAGTCCACATATTAATACCAAAGCCTTGTTTTATATTGCTTCAGAGAAGATGTATCCCTTTAAAAAGAGGTAGGCAGTTTTACTTCCCAATAAAATTGTAATTGCAACACCCCATGTTAGACTGACTCATTGGCTATACACTACACTATCTCATCCATGAAAATAATCAAGAAAGCAGGAAATGCTCAGTGTTTTCCTTTCTGTATAACTTAAATGGAGTATTTGAAAGATACATAGCATGTATGATTATTTTCTGCTGCAGAGAGATGATGAAAGTCCACAATATCCCAATATTTTAACTAGAAACAAGAACAGAAGGCTATATGGCCAAAGAATTCTTCACACAAATCTGAAATGATATAGAAACATTTGGCTTGTGGTTTAAATATACCAACATGAACTTAGTAAGGACTTGGGAGTAGGAGGAAGGGTATTTGACTTTTCCTGGGTTTTTTCTGACCAATGAAATCTATGTATAGTTGCTGCCACAGAAAAGTTCCGCAGAAAAGATAAAATAAATCAACAAGATGAATGTAATTTATGTAGCTATTTGGCCAATTTCTCTTCTTGCAGTTTTTCTACTGACAAAAAAGGATATTTACTGTAGGTTAGAACAAAACTTTATCATCTCTATTTTGTTTAGGAAAGCCTCTGCAATGAGACGTGTAAATTCTACGGAGTTTCTGTAAATCCTACTAGTTGGTATACTGAGATTAAATTAATTGCTCCCTGCATCAGTGCAAAAAACCCCAAGATTAAGCTTTAAGACTCATACCTAGGACAAATGAGCACGTGGCAAATCTCACTGTCAACTATCATATGGCTCTGTAGCATTTAATGAAGAGGTGAATTATTTTATTTATAATTTTTACTATCTCTTCTTAATGTGACTATGAAACTACGATATGAAAGGGCACAGGAGCCTGCAGCTCCAACTGCACAAGGATGGATGGAAAGTGTGTGCCAGGGAGCACCTTGCCAGGCAGTGCCATGTCCCAGGTATGCAGCACCTTCAGTGAACTCTGGGGCTCCAGCAGAACCATTCACAGATTTCAAGCAACCAGAAGAGCCTTCAAGCTTTGTCTTTCCCACCAATTAGTTACATTCAATTTTCAGGGTGATGCAGGTGAAGAGGAAGTGCTCAAAGCAAAGAGGCAGGTGCTGGAAATACCGCAAAGGCTACAAGAAACTACAGAAATGTTTTTCTCCCTCATGCTTTTTTATGATTCCATTGAAATTAAAATGATCAGTAGATCAATTTGCTGAATTCCAGCACAGAAAGAAATGGACAGTAGTTTTTTTAATACCAGTGTTGAATGGAAAATATTGTTAAACAAACAAGTTCCATCAACTCATTTACAGGCCAAAATGTATTGGCATGATCTCCACCACCTCACTAAAATAGTGAGGTGCATCTGACAGGCCATGGCCTGGAACATACTGCCCTTTTTCCTCAATTTAAGCTTTAAAGCAGCATGGAAAAGCACTGCCTACTAAACACAGATATAGTTACAAAATTAATGGAAGGTGATACAAAAAATTAGACAGCTCCTTTCCAAAAGCTAGCTTTTTTAATGGATAAAAAGTCACTGACTATAACAGGCATGTAGTTATTTTTCCACAAGACATATTCAAGTATTATGAGTTTTGGTCTATTCTGGAAAAATTCTGGTCTGAAAAGCAGAAATAAAAATGTGATTAAATATAAAGCAATCTGTGGAAGATGCTTTTGAATGAAATTGCTCAATTACTTAGAAAACAGACCGCTGAAGGATTTTATGTAGTGACAGAATCTTGTGTGAGGTGTTTATTAGCTATTATTTCTGTGTTAAAGCTGTCATGCACCTACAAACTAGCTGAAGCATGTAATATTAGTCCTCTATTGGAATGCTTCCAATAGACTTTAGAAAATAACTGGGCCCATTTTTAGCTTAGCAACCATAACACGGCAAGACAGAAAGAAAAAGAAGCATAATTTTGCAGCTATATAATTTTGGAAATAAAAGGACTTTGAAAGTAAATGAAAAATGCAAACCATTTGCTCAGTACAACAACTTACATGGTAAAAGTTCTTTTACTAGAACTTATTTTAATATGACAAAAACAGTACTAGAACATCAAGGCTACAAAGTTTTATACTTACAAGTTAGGAAGTTCTAGACTTGAAATTATTCATCGATACTATGATAGAGTCTTCAACTAGATATCGAAATAGTTGTTCTCTTTTCCCTACAGGATAAAATTTACTTACTCTGTAGACAGCTTTAGAGCACTGGTTTTTATTTTCAGTCATTCAAAATGTTCACCCCATGGACTATTTACTTCCATCTAAACAAATTCATCAAACTGAATAAAGAATACATTTTTTGGAGAGTGTTTAAGTTATACTTTGCTTGCAGTATCTTGAACCTAGAAAAGATTAAGATTCCTGAGTCCTACCTAACTCCCACTTGAATCACCTACATCTAATCTGTGATCTTCAAGTTTCAGGCTGGCTGTTGCAACACCCTGAAAGCCAAAAATGCATATATATATCTATATATATCTATATATATATCTATTAGCTTTGACATTGAAGTTTCTCAGGACCTGGGTATTCTGCTCTGGAGAACAAATATGACTTCCCAAGCCTGCACAGTCTAAAGCAGACAGACTTCCATTCTTGAAGCCACAAAGAAAGCACTTCCTAACGTTACCCCAGATAGGACATGTGGTAGTTAGGTTTATAAATCTAACATCAGACAGCAAAATCAGCTGCTGCTTTTCAAACCCGTGCCAGTGGCCTCTCTTCCCTCCACCCCTCTCCCTGCTACAACACTGGATGATTAGAGAGTGTGCACGAATTTCTGGGAGAGAATCAAACCTGCCTCTGTTCCAGTGGAAGAATGAACGTGATTTCCTGAGGTAGTGATTAAAGAAAGCACTGAGCCAGGGGGTGGATTGTGGATAACTGGGCCCTGTCCTTTTCAAAGGATAACTTTAGCCTTCTATCAAGTTATTTTAAAGTGTAAAATAAATGAACTTTTCCGAGAAAAAGGGCATATGTGGCTTCCCAGCATTTGAACCAGTAACTTTTTTCAGGTTAGAGAGACTGACTGTTCTCTCTTTTTTTGACTCAGTGAACATACAATACTTCAAAACATAATGAAAACCATTGTAATAGAAGTCAGGGAAAGGACAGAACATTGGAGATGTAGAACTGAACATGCCATCTATGTCCCTTTTGAAGGCATGGCTTTTATCACTTGGTATTAATTTGCTGTATGATAGACCTCTTGGAGCCTCTTCTACTGAAACTTTCATTATATATAAAAGAACTGGGGTTTTGTAAGGCAGAAGAAGAGAATATCCTAAATCTCTAATGCTTAAAAAAAAGAGGCACTTTAAAAGATAGTATATATCCTCAATATTTCCTGGTGCACATTTTTGATGGTTATAAATTTCATTGAAAACTGATTAAAGTGAATTTTTTTTAAGGTCTACAGATCAGGGCACTGAAGTCTTCCCATGGCACTAAGCCAAGCTCTGTTGTAAGTATTAATTTCTTTGCACAAATCACTTGTGAATTGAGATGGCATTATTAGTTACATTTTACACATCAGGTACTAAAAACAAAATGGCCAAGGAGCAAAGTAGTTTGGCATCCTCAGGGACAAAACTTAATAGCTTTTTAATGCTAAGAAAACAGCTGTCATTAATCTCAATTGTCTAAGAAGGTAGCAGAATCAAGTGCTTGGAGTTAGGAACCCACAAAAATCAAAACTATACACACTAAGCATTTTTGATTAAGGGATTTATCCATTATCAGAAAACTTTTTGTTTAAGAAGTTGTTCAAACCTATGTTTCCTAAGTGCTCTGCAGTTCCTTCAGGATGGTCTCTTCTGTTTCTAAAATTTCCTCCCAAACACCCCCATACTTTTCTCTGCTGAGAGTTACTAAAACAGTTACCCTACAAGGGTGACAAAGGCTGACTGTACAGCCTCATTCTCAAAATTATGTTTTCCATATTATGAGGTAAATAATGAGCACCATGGAATCTTAGAACTATTACCAAACATTTAAAATTAGGAAATCTGGATTGTTATTTTTTTAAAAAAATCAGGACAAAATATTAATTGTGATTTGCTGGCACACAAGAGTTTTGCTATTGCATCATAAGAATACCATTATAAACATGGATGAATGCAAATTATGGACAATTAATTTTAAATATCCCCAGCCTCCACAATTCTCACAGAAAGAACTAAGTTCACTACATTCCATTTATGTACTCTTGCCTTGTGGTCAACAGACTGAACATTGTTTAAGAGAAAAAATCAAATTCTGGTCTCTATCTTTAAATCTTTGGTTCTAGTAGTGCTAAAATAACTAAAGATATTCGATAAGTTTTGGAAGATTCCATTTAAGTCCACAAACTTGGTAATAATTCAAAATCATTACTTCCTATTGAGTCAGTTTTCAAGAGACCAATTAAATGCACCAAGTTGTTCATATGCTGGCATTTTTGAAGAACCTGACAAAGTATTTAGCAGTAAGATGCCTTTACAAATAAAAATATGAGTCAGCTTAAAAACCTGTATCACCAGTAATTATAGCCTTACCTCCAGAAGAAAGGTTGTGCAGAACAAATGCAAGTATTAGATGTAAACAGTTTAACGTGCTAATTTATAGGGATATTTTATATATTTGAGTTCCAAACTGTACCTTGAAAGACTCCTCGTCTGCACGGAGACACAGTCAAAGTGTAAGCGACCGTGTCCTCGGCGTTGACGTCAAGGTCAGGGACACCACTCACCATTGAGAGATCTGAAAACACCTGGGGAAGAGAATTCACAAAGAGGAAAAGTCATCCAAAGCAAGTTGCAGTAACACTATGGACACAATATCCACTCTACCTGCTTTGAAGAGCAGGATATAAAGTATGGGATCAGTAAGTCCTCACGTCCATGCACATGGAAGGATACACGCTGTAAGAGAAATGCTGCCATATACAGATCATATCTCAAATTTTGAAGACATTGCTCAACATGATTAAAAGTATATTGCTCAGACCACGGAACCACTTACATACGCAGAGTCAGGCCCTTAATATTTTAAATACGTTTTCTTTAGAAGTATAACAAAGAGGTTCAGCAGTAGTGATCCATCCAACCAGACAGAGCAAAGCAATATCTGAAGTGTCACTTTCACATCATTTGCTAGACCTCAAGTGATATTAAACTGTGCTTTTTGATACGTCACATTTTGTAAATGACACATAAACGTGGCACACTTAGCAACTATCTGAGCAATGGAGAGACCAAGAGGATTTCCACATGCTGAATTTTAGATTTTGTAAACTTTAAGGCTCATTGCAAGAATATAGGCTGAGTAATTTTGAACTGAACCTCCTTTCTTTCTCACTTTTACAGGTTTGCTGCAGGGGGACTCTGAGCAGCTGCTCACAGAAGAGGCGTTCAGGTCTGAGCTGGGGATTTCCTGCTGGAGTCACGGGTGGTGCAGCAGCCGCAGCCAGGCTTGGGAATGGTCCTGCCCAAACCCTCTCCTCGTCACCTCTGCCTCTGGGTGAGGCAGACGCCTGCTGAGGGACAGCATTTTAAACTGACACTGCCATTTCTGCTCTCATCCACAGGTGACAGTTTTCCACTGAGGGATGGAGTCCTTTTAAAAAAATCTCTTCAGGGTTTCATGTAGTACTGTAGCACGCTGCCATTTCTTATTACATTAAATAACGAAATTGCCTCTGTATTGTTTAGGTGATTTTTAAGTGGAATCATGAGTCAAATCAGAAAAGTCTGAATTTTTTTTCCAGCTCATTTATTCATTTTATTAATGACTAGAGATAGCCTGTCAAGCATCCAAGTGGATACCTGCATTCTACCCATTTCTTTTGCAACAGTAACAGCATTAGATGCACAGATCATTTTCACTCTCTCGAAGTTACTGGTTTTATAAGTAAATATGTTTTCTGAATATTTTCTGTAGAAAAAATAAAGCCAATTCTTAAATCACCTTTTCTTCTGACACAGACAATCACTGCCTACAAAGCATTCCCACTCTGTTGTTTCTATGTTAATATAATTCCTTTTTCAGGTACTAGTACTTCTAAATACAGAACTGTGCCAAGTAACAGAGAAAAAAACTAAAGGCAACAATCTTTCTCTTCCCCAATAAATCTGCATTTCAAACTGGATATTAGAAGTCCAGCAACCAGAAAGAAGAGGAAGACACTATTTGTCAAGAGGAAAAAAAAGGCTAAAAAAAGAGACTGATGAAAAACCTTGTTGAATTGGCACTTGAAAAAAAGAACTGAAAACAAAATCTTTAACTTATCAACAAAGAGCCAAACATAGGAAAGGAGGGGCTGTTACACATTGAAGATGGAGAAGTTTCATTTATTAAAAGATAAACAACAAATAAGTCATGATCCTACCTTTATGGACTATTCCATTTCAGTTTACAATGAATGTATACAAAAATAAAGGGTAAGTTTGTAAAAATACAGCTAGGATAACAGAAAAGACAGCAAATTATTAGGGATAGAAATAAGATTTGTTAAAATGAGATTTTTATTTAGGGAAAAAGTAACGTGGAGATAGAAGCAAAAGTAGAATAAATATGAATAGTTTAAATTGGATTAAAAGCAGAGGAGTAGGGTAATACAGTTTCGACCAAAGACTGGACATACCAGACCAATTTCTACCAAAAGATATCAAAGTAAAAGGACCACTACTGGCATGGTTGAGTATAAAGATGAAACACCTATGGATTGCTGATGGGTAAATATAGACTAGAAGTTTGATTTTCAGTCATTCAAGAGAAATGTTGAATACTTTTTCAGAGTAGTGAACTAACAGAAGCTAAATTATTTTAAAATGAAGTTGTTAACCTTAAGGGAGTGACTTTATAACCAAATAGAAAAGGTTGAATATAAGCAATGAATGTTTCATGGCCACTGTTTCAGTCTTTGAATCCAGATGCTTGTATAAAGAGACATGACAGAATTCTCCCCTCTCTCCCCTGCATCAGATTTAACCTTTTGGAATCAGATGCTCACTAAAACTTGTACGTAACTGATGCTCACCTCAGTGTGCTGTCACCTTTCCTACGGCAGTCATTAAGCTCACTCATTCCTCACACTGCTCATTATTCCAACTGATACAAATACTCACCATGTGATTAAGGAATCCCTGCTATTCATTTACCAACCCTATTTGTCCGTACGATTTTAGTTATTCACACCTTAGCCAATCTCCAAACCGTGGTTCACAACAACATTGTCTCCTACCTCCAGCACCTTGACAAGGCCTGTGGTTGTAACAGACATCACTCACCAATCCCCTTTGACGTGTTCCTTAAATAGAATTTTGTCTTGCTCCAATGGCCACGTGATTTATCAGCTCTGTTACTGAGACTAATTAAATGACCAACCTCAGATAACAAATGGATACTAAAAGTGCATGCCCATGCTTGGCCATGCACACAAGGCAATTTATCCTGATATCAGAATTCATACCAAGATCCATTTTCATTTGTTCACAGATATTTGAGATTTCAATATGGCATAATGTTGTGTAACATCTGTCTGCTTAACTGTTGGTCTATTTCACAATAACAATACATTCAAGAACACTCAGGAAGTGAAAAAGTTGGAGAATTTAAAAGTACATATAGGGAAAAGAAATTGCAGATTTTAACAATAACTTGTTGCAAAGATTTCGTAAGTGTAGAGGAAAATTTGGAGTGAAGCAACAAAAGATTTTACATACAGTGAGCTCTAAGTTAACTTTTTTCTGAATATCAGAGAGCTATTTCCTATTAGAATGCATTTTTATAAGGATTGTATGTAAGAATAGGACACAATTTCAGTCTCAGATGTAGCACTGAATATTCTTACATCCTATAATAATCTACAAAACTATGTTCCCAGAGATACCTGAACATGCCTAACGAAGTCTTCTATGGATCATTATTGTTAGGCAGATACATTTTGAAGTAAGAAAATAGGACATAAATTGGGGCATTTTTATCAACAACAACCAAAATAATATTCAGATTTACAAGCTGTCCAAAATGAGTCAAGATATGGAATCACCTCTACCAGTCAGTGGGAGAGGCAGTCCATCAGCTTTTGTCCTAATGTGCAATGAGGGACTGATGAACAATTACAGACAGATTAACCAGAAACCACACCAAGGGGTGCACAGATATGTCCTTGCACACAATACTTACACAGAGAGAAACAGGCAGGTCTGCAGACACACACAGAGGCACTCACAAAATTTATCAGGCATGAGTAAGTGCAGTTTCTTAAAATATGTTACATCATTTCACTATCACTCAGGAAAAGAAATTGCAGAATAACACAATGCAACCAAAATGTAAATTGTTATTAAAGTTACCATTGTGACCCCGCAGAACATTTGCTCAAATCAATCCATATCCAAGAATTTAATTTTTAAATTATAGTATTCTCCATTGTCTTATACCTCAAGTCATTATTTGCACACAGCCAGAAAGTATAAATGGAATATCTGTAAAAAATGCTACAATTTTAAATTAATTTATTAGTCACAGGTTTGAAAACTCATTCTGCAGAACTGTAATATGGCTATTTAACATGAACAGATATGGAAAACCAAACTTCAAAATTATAGTAGGAATATAACTTTTTCCATAGTTGAATAATCAAATAAGCATAACTCCAAAAACATCTGCTGACACTTCAAGGCAAAGTGGTGAATGGATGTAAGAACATAATCAAATATAATTAAATTCCATTGCCTCTTAGTATAACAAAGTTTGAAAGTAATATGTTCAAGGTTTCCCTTTGAAAACTGTTTCTCAGGTCCATTTAACAATATTGAGAGGCTTTACTTAAAAAGTTAATGCTCTTTGACACCAGGCCAGAACTGCATCTGTGAGAGTCACTGATCAATCTGACAACCAGATTCTTTTCAAAACTCATTCAAAAAGAATGGCAGTTGTTTCAAAAGAAGCCAACATTACTTTCCCTCATCCATCTTCCAGTGCAGACTTTGCAAATTCCTGAGTTACTAGGAACTCAGTTGATTCTTGCAATCACTCTTATTTTGCCACCAGCATGTTACAACACTGAAATAAAACATCTTTGCATTGCATTGAGTATATTCCACAAATAATTCCTGCCCGTTCAGCTGTAATCTGGAGTTCTACATAACGAAGAGTGCTACATAATCCAGATTTGTCCTCAAGACAGGCCACCTGCCAAGACCACAAACCTATTTCAAGAAACAAATCTGACCTAAGACCTTACTATATTCCTAGTTGATCAAACAATGTCATAACTAAACATCAAAAAAAGCACCTGTCAACAAATACAGTTATTCTTAAATTCTGGAGGCCTTTGTACCATTCATTATTGCTATGAAGATTGGTTTTTCATTAGTGAAGCCAGTTACAGAATTTCTGGTAGATAATGTGGAAGCCAGAAGGACTGAAATTGGAAGGACAGATAAAAATAGAAGGACTGTGGAATACACAGATTCACTTGTGGTTAAAGAATATAAACTTGGTGACCTTCAGCAGTCAGGTCACTGCACTTGCACAGAATTTATTCCCAGAAAATCTCAGATACATTACCAAACAAGAGTTAGCCTGAACAGGGAAGTCCCTCATTAAAGGTTTAAGGTACATAATTTCCTTATTTTGAGGCATTTGTTACAAATACCCAACCCTCATGTCATTGTTTCATTGACATCATAAAGATCCAAAAAGGATATATAAAGGATAAAGAGTTGAACACATGGAAGAACAGGGGATTTCATATTTTTTCATTATGTATTTATTCTACAACAGTTTTATAAAACACTAACAGTCTGTATAACGTAATACCTGAAAGGTAATTTAACTGAGCCTTGGGATTCCTCTGGAGGGTTTACTTTAATGACACGTATTTTGAACAGCAATGAGAAAAACAGTTGCACAGTTTTATATTTTTATTGCTAAACCAAGCCTTGAAAGAATTAGGCACCTTTATAGCTAAAGTTTCTATCAAAGGTGTCATTAGAAGGAATCATCAACACATCAGACAATTATTTATATCCAGTAGACAAAGACTTATATAAATAATCATGAAAATTGCATAAAACATTTTGTCATGAGACTAAGACACTGCATTTTGATAGAAATGCTTTACACTTCCTCTTGTAGGACGATTTGAATGTCATTTTACAGACACTAAAATCCATTTACACTGCAGTCATTTATATTAATTCAGCATCAGAGAAGGATGTGCTCTCTGGCTAATGTTATATATGCACAAATTCTTTATGAATTCTGTTGTGATGTTTTTTTCATATCCAGGAGTAAGTTAATCACCAGAAAGGCTATTTGTTGTAAGATCCCCTAGAACCAGCCATGAAGAGCACAGTGGCAGCAGCTCCCTAAGGAACTACATCCATCAGTAGAAAAGAATTCATAGAATCATTCACATTTTTCAAAGGAATTTATGGAAATTGTCTTCTTAATCATGGAAAGCTTTGTGGGCACTGAAAGTGTTTTGCTTAGAGTTTTTAAAGGTAGACTGATGGAGTCATGCACATGACCTCCACTGAATTGCAAAGGCACTTCCTCCCCCAGCTCTGGATCCACACTAATGGTTGCACAGACAATCAAACCACATATACAAAAATTATTGCTGCCCCAGACAAAAACCCTCTCTATGTGATTGAAAAAGAAAAAAGCATTATTCAGCTGAAAGAGGGCTGTCTCTATGCAGTAAAGGAGAGAATTATTTCCCTCTTCCTGCTTCCAGACTTAAATTTCATTTTAAATAGTCACTTTTTCAGTAGTACCCCTCATTTTAGTTTAGGCTATTAGAAAAATACAGCAAATACTGAGAATCAGAGTAGCATATATACAATGTAATTTTATTTTCTAATGAAATGAGGTTCTTTGTTAAGTCTATAGTTTAATATATTCAGTTATTAAAATGGAATAGTGATGCTAAGTTTACACCTCAAAGGCAAAATTACCCAAGTATTAGTTCAACTATATTACTTTTTGCTAACTATTCATTGAGCAATAAATTGTTTATGGACATGCCTGTAAATTATTATGTTTGTCAGCTACAGGCACATATCACACCATTCTTGACATAGGTTGAGCTTTATTACTTCAATAAATGAAATTTTTTTTTTTTTTTTTTAGATATCATGTATGACCCAGTTTATCCATAAGAAATTACTTCATATAGTGGATACACTCCATCAGTGCAGGGTGAATGGGGCACATCAACCAACCAATTCAATAATGAAGACATTCACTAGCCAGCAAAATTACAAAAGATCCCATCAAAACTGTTTCCAAAACTATTACTTTTTGGATTATCTTTGCTCTGTCTGCCAAGAGTGACAAGATTCCCTCTACCTAATCACCAATTTAGCAACAGTAAAATACAGAAAAATGCCAAAGATGCTGGATTAAACAGGAGGAGGAGTCATTGGGCTGTCAGTAACTGTCCCCAAGGGAAACACCCACAAAAATAAAACCAGTGTTCTGCTTCACCACGGACTACACAGACGTTACAGTAATCAGGTAGCATGGAATGAACAACAGCAACAAAATTAGAATAATTTCCTTTTCCTGTTGCCCTTTGTGAATACACATCTGAGTAAATCAAGTTTATTTTGCATTTCTAACAAGGCCATGGGTCACAGTTCCCTTTTAGAGGAGGTTTTCTGAATTCTCTGAATAACTACAGATACTTGTGATCATGTCCTGGATTTAGTGATTAAATACTAATTTAGAGACAAACCCTTTTGGAAATAAAAGCAAGCAAACGATCTTTGCTCACTACAATAGCACAAGACACTCCATGACATCTGCTGGAGAGTGCTGGAAGTGATTAATATTGTTTGCTTTGTTGGGAGGACAGTTTCCAGACACTAGTGAGCTTTGTAATCAAGCCTTTTCCAGCAATTCCAGACCACCCTGCTTCAACAACTGTTCTGCAACTACTTCTGGGTAAGAACCTAGCACAGAGAAAATCCATTCAATCACACTGATTAATTTATTATATTCATACAAGCATGAAATAGATGACCTTACTATTTCTCCTCCAAAGATCCCAGAGCAAAAAGAGCACACACAGTTGGACTGCCAAGCAGCATTTCACAGAGGAAAAAAAAAAGAATTAAAAAAACCCCTATACCTCAAAACCAACCAAAACCACATTTCAGGGCCCAGAGAACACCCCCAAGGAGGTCAAAGTTCAACCAGACCCAGCTCACCCTGGAATAGTTACAACTGTCATAAAATCATTAAATGCAATGTTTCTGGAAAAGACATACAATGAATAATTTTAATGTATTCATTTTGAAGTTCTTTATTTCTGTGCCTTTCACTTTCATTGGCACAAAAAATATTGAGTTCACACAAAATGGGAAAGCAGAAAAAGCAGTTCTGTTGCCAACTTTCAAAACATTCACCTCTTCCAGAGATAAAAGTACAAATGTATTAGAAATGCAAATGTATTTACATCTAAAAACTAAGACTGTTGAAAAGAAAAATGTCAAAGCTGGTGATGCCCAAAAAATACATTTCCTTCTTTGTTTTGGGGGAAGATAATAAGTCAAAAAGTAGTAATATAACCTAGACCTTTCTATGATATACGAAGTTTACTATATGCAGATTGACCTGCAGAAGTGAAAACCTGAAAAACTGGAGACTACTGAGAGTTCAAGGAAGGATTTTCACATTGCCATGAATTACTATGAGCCTACAGCAAACTGCTGCTGGTATATACATGATCTCTCCTTATAACATAAGATCAAACCAGTCTTCACCATTACCTTTCAATTTGAGTACAGCATTTGGACCTACTGGCACCAATGCAGAGAACAAAAGATCACTCAGTTTGCAAGTCCACACTAGTGAACTAGTCAGATTTCATCTTCTTGAATGTACATTGTTCCATTTTCAATCTCTCCCCAAAAAGAAAAACTAAATTTTATATCTATATTTACATATCCTGCCAATATTTAGCACACACTCTCCTGCATGGCTTCAATAGATTGAGCCCTTCTGGTAAACAGTGTGTGGCCATAATATCCAGATGCCCTCTACTCTAGATTTAAAAGCCATCATAGAGTCACAAATATGGATTTTCTTGAGCCAAGGTCAAAGATGCTCCTGCTCAGGAACGTTCTCTGCAGCTGAAAAGAAAACCTGAACTCATCTTTGTTGCCCTAATGTACATTCTGCCTCTGCTGGATAACACATGGGATCCAGTGCGTAGGTACAGAAGGTGAGGAATGCTACTGAAATACTTTTATCAGATTTAAATTAAACATGCAAATGAGATAAATAATAAGAAAATTATGCTATTACAGTACTGCAACAGAGTTTTTAAATAGAAAAATGTGTTTGTGTAAATACAGTTATAAAATATAGTTAATGGAAAATATGAAAAATAATGATTACATTTAACAGTACAAAGATGTTGTTGAGCAAGGAAATTAACAAAACTGTATTTGCTAAAAATTTGTATGAATCTTCCCGGTGACCCACAGCCTTTCAACAACTCCACTTACTGCCTCTGAATTTTCTCTCCTATCAACAAACACACAAAGTATTCCCAACTTCCTGCAACATTGCTGAAACAACAGCTGGGCAACAGACAGTAACTGGGATAAGAGGCCAAGCAACTGGGCCATTAGAAATTCATATATAGAGAGTTTATGCTGCAATCCTTCCCCTAGTATAATAATAATTTTTGTCCTTTTCCTGTAGTATTCAATGTTTTATGAAGGTTTTAGAAACCCAGTAAATTCTCAAGCCCAATCTCAGATTTCAAAACTGATTGGTCACTAGTTTCACACCACTGGAGGTGGAAGGGAGGAAAGACTAGCAAATGAACAGGGAATGGCTGTAGAAGCGTTGTCCTCTCGGGAACCAGCCTAAAAACATGAAGAAATCTTTTTTTCCATGAAACATACAGTAAAATCATAGGTTATCTCTTATTCCTGACTATAAACATATCCATATACTATAAACTATAGAAAATTTTCTCATGAATACATGAATTTCATTAGTATATCTGCACTTACAATAATATTTGCTACTGTAATACATAACATATAGGTATTGGACAGAAAAATATTTGCCACATTATTGCAAAAAAATTACCTTGTATGTTAACTTCTTCTTGGTATGATTGCGCACCCATAAGATTTTATGAGCGACCCTTCCCACCTGGCAATCTATCACAATACAATCCTGTGGCAGAGGTTTCTTCCCTATTCCCTTGAGACTAAAGATGTTCTGAGTTCCAGCTGTAAGGTTTCTCAGAATAAGCCTTCCCTATGGCAAAGAAAGAACAAAAAAAAAGTTTCATCACCTTACAAGTCCCCCTTGGTTGCCAAAGCAACTCCTTTAGTTTATTAATCTTAAATCTCGTTGACAAAGCATGCTTACAAGAAAGTGCTCCTATTGACTCTTCTAGTTCTTAAGTAAACTCTGTTGCTAAGCAGAAGAAAGCCAACCAAACAAAAGCTTTTAATTTTTCTAAACTATTAAATTTAACAACACAAAGTTTTCATATTTCTAGGTTTCAGACTTCTTGGCTTCTCAAAAACATCCAAGAAAATACATGCTCATGCCTTCTGGTTTCTCACATAATATTTAATTGGCTCATTGAGTGTTTTCACCTGTCCATCACATGTATTAGGAGGAGCAGCTGAGGGAATGTTGAGCCTGGAGAAAAGGAGACTCAAGGAAACTTCATTGCAACTATGTGCAAGGATGTTGTAGTGAGGTGGGGGTGGGTCTCTTCTCCATGTCTCAAGTGAAAGGTCAGGACGAAATGGCCTCGAGTAGTGCCAGGGGAGGTTCAGATTAGATATTAGAAAAAGGTTTTTACTGAAAGAGTGGTTAGGAATTGGAATAAGTTGCCCAGGGAGGTGATGGAGTCACTGTCTCTAGAAGTGTTCAAGAGGCATCTGGGTGTGGCACTTGGGATTTGGTGTCGGGGTGACTGTGGTGGTGCTGGCTGGCAGCTGCACTAGGTAATTTTGGAAGTCTCGTCCAACCTTGATGATTTTGTGATTCAGCTAAAATGTGTTTCATAATCATTTATCATCAAAGGATTCAGGGCTTTTTGCTTTTAATTTTACAATACTGGATTCCTAAACTGCATTATATTTGGTTGGCAATGCATGCAGAAGGATTACTTAAGTTCCACGGAACATTGGTTTTTTTCTTTTTTCTTTAGCAATTCACACATTTCAACAGCAACCTGCAGTCAAAATCTCTCAGTTGATATACAAACAAAATCACAACACTGCTTCTTGCTAAAGGCATCACAACTTTTGCTCTACTCTTCATTTTAGCTTTTAGAATAGTGATTACTCTGATGGCAAAAGCAGCTGTGAAATGGTGGCTTAACCTGCAACAGAAATTATTTTACTAAAAAAAGTACTCATCACATAAATTCAGTTGTGATGTATGCATGCAATGAGAAATACTCAATGTTACTACTGAATTACTTAGGTAATAAAATATGATTTAATATAAGCATTTAAATTGTTATATGTATATTTTTGTGATAAAAGTTCAGAATTTTTACAGAATAACTGTAGGATTGAAGGACTTAGTAGCAATGAATAGAAATGAAGGATTTAATAGAAAATAAAGAAGACATGAGAATAGGTGGTGGGGAAATCTATCATGCCTAATTCTAAAGTTTACAAAGTTAGTGCTTTTGGGTTTTTGCTTCAGCTAGTAGGAAATCTTACCATTTCTTTCTCTCAAGCAGATGCCTTAATATTAGCAACTGTCTAAACACTTTCATAATTTGGATACTGGTGACAATTTTATTGATAGAAGCACCCTTTTCAAATGTTAAAACTAATTTTCCCCCTTACCATTATTATACACTCAGCAACAGGCTTGAACGTGAGAGGATAAGGAACTGTTTCACCTACACCCACATGTATTAAAGAAGGGCCATAAAAACACTGTCCTTCCAAAACTGCTTCAAATTTCCAGTCCTGACTGGAGGTGTTACTCTGAAATAAAAGCAAAGATGTAAATTAGATTACGCATTTAAATTTTTTAATGTGCATTTCAGCTTTCACTTGCAGCTATCATCACATCAGAGCACAGTACTCATTTGCTCAAAGTACTGGCTCAGAGCACCTTTGGGGAGAATAAAAGCAGTGTATTTTAAAAATGAAATAAGCTAATAATAAATCTGTTATTCCTGGCAGCCAGAGGTACAGCACCTACACTATCAGTAGCAATACTGTCAGCAGGAATACTCATTAGAAGAATATGAGCATGATCTAGCTAATGGTCAAGATGGAATTTATAAGTATCATTATAAACATTTACAAGTATCTTTATGGTGCTGTTTAATGCTTGCCAAAATTCTGTCTCTATTCCATTTGTAGAAAATCTTAGTGTACCTCTTTGAAGTGCTGAAGTGGTGTGCTGGCATTTGGCCACTGACTACGTTACAGGATCAGTCTTGCTTATGACTTGAGAACTCCATGTCCAAAGGAGTTTTTACGGTCCTGTGTTCTCAGAATATGGTCTTTCAAGAGACTGAACTACTTTAAAGAATGCCTGTTCTGAGGAGTAGGAGCCTGAGCCTATTCAAGAACCATGTTTATCTTGCATCCAGATGTATCACAAGAATGCTTGGTTAGGGTAGAAAGTGAGGTATGTTTTTATACACACTTGGAGGCTGCGTAAAAATAGTAGAATTAAAATAATGTTCTTCAGCTTCCTATTATTTGAAAGAACCAGATGACCAAACATCCATTCTTAAAATAAAAAGGTTAACAATCATCTGAAAGAGAAAATAAACTGTAATTCATGAGCTGATACATGCCTTTTCAAACAAAGATTAATCTGATCTGATCTATGAAAAGAGGAAGTAATCTTTCGGCCCATAATGGTCTTCATGCACGGAAAATTGTAAATAAACATAAGAGATAAACAATGGATTTGAGGGAACAGAGATGATACTTCGGTCCTTGTTTCCTTCTGTGAAAGTCTCAGAAACAAAGAACCTGTGGTCATCAGAGCTAACCCAGAGCTACCCACACCTGCAGTATTGTACATCTAAGGTTCCATTAATATGTAGCATTAACGCTTTATTCTTAGTTGTTAAGAGGTAAATTTCCCAGTAGTTGAGCACATATGCCTGTTTGGAATGTTGAGGTTTGTGTCGTGCCTCAGTTTTACAAAATGCTTTGATCTCTGTGTCTCCATTCAGTAAAAACAATTACATCACCTCTGGTAGAAAACAGAAAATAAAAAAGAGAATGTCAAGAATAAAGGGAAAGGGAAAAAACAAGACAACAAAAGTTTATTTTTATTATTATGCTTTTTTTTCTCCACAATATCAAGAATAACATCTTTTTGAAAACCAGGTTGGCCAGCTTTGAAATTGGCAGGTCATCACTCTCTGCTAATCTAACATTTTAAAAGTTGGAATAGAGGACAAATATCATCAGGACTGGCCTAGGTTCTAGAAGAGGACAGTGAAAATTTGGGTGCTTAAGTTGTTTTATTTTCAGTGATTTCTAGTACAATTGGTATCAGATGCTTCCTTTATTCACAGTAGAGATGATTACATCAACATGTAGCATAAATATCTCTTCTTAATCTCTAACACAAAAATTTATCATCTAGAGAAATGTGTTGACAAATATGGTAACTTTGAAATTCTTTTGTAACAAATCCTTCTAACCCAGCATGAATTTTCTAAAAGTATCTTCTAACGAAAAATATTAAGGTCAACCACAAACATTATAAAATGAAAAGAAAATATTTGTTAAATTCTACTCCTTTGTACTTGTTCATTAACAAACAGTTTTAATTAATTACTCGTCTAATTCTTACAGTATTTCTGCTTAATGCAAAATCTTATCCAAAGCCTGTAAAGTCAATTAATTTAAACACAATTAATGCTAAGGGAGCTAGAATCTCCTCACAGGATGGTAGGTGGTTCAATCCAGGTACTTATTAAGACTCCATGTATTGGACCTATACCTGGAGAGTCTGAAAGGAAGAGATGGAACACTTACATCCTTCTCATGCTTGAGAAAATTATGGAAACTTCAAAAGAAACTAATCACAGATTTCAGATTCACTTGGCTTCTTGTTCTGGTTCTGTCACTAATTCACTGTGTGGCTTTAAGCAAACCAGTTGACCATTTAATTTGCTCCATTTACAAAGTGTTCCACCTAACACACGTGTAATGACAGTTAATTGGCTCATGTCTGTAAAAAGTGCTTTGAACACTAAATATTTGGTTCAAGAAACTAATTTTAGCAGATTTAACAACCCCATCCCCAGTTCCACTATGAGCATGTCTTTCTCCATAGAGTATTTTAAAGTTGAAAAATTTAAATGACAAATACAATAGTGCTAACAACACAAGAGTATGGGAAAATTCCTGATAGATGGAGAAGCTCCAACTAGAATGAGTGTATATAGAAATGTAAAGTATCTAATTCAAAAGAGTATCATACATTTCTTACACTGAACATGAAAGAAACATTGTAAAAAAAATAATGTACAGTCACAAAATTAACCTTAGGATGTAAAAGGACAGGAACAACTTCACATTTTTATATTTGTTTCTCCATCAAAGTTTGATTTTGCAATTTTAGGGCATAACATTTAGAGCAGACTTTGTGACCATGTATATGTGCATTTCACAGAAAGAGAGACACTAACAGAGATACAAATTCCCTCTCTCTCACACAGAGTCTAAGCTCCCATTGGGGTACTTCTTACTTCCTTGCTAAGAAAATGTGCAGGACTTAAAAGTAAAAAAGCATGACTCCCCTGCATGACATTTAAAAGCATATACTTAGAAATACTCTGAAGTAAGAAATAAAACCATCAAAAGAATAAAGCAAGTCGGTTTAGAAACTATCCATTTAAACAAGGCAGAAAAATCCCTTACCTTCCTACGTTATGTATCAGTTGGTTTTAAGCTAATGTAACATTCAAAAAAACAATGTTTTATAAAAAAATTATTAATATCTGAAAACTTATGTGCAAGAAAAAGGACTGTAATATGGTATCCTTTCATTTTCTTTTTTTTCTACCAAACTAGTTCCTTGTCTACTCTCAATATTTCACAGAGCATCTAGTATCGTCTTTCCCCAGATATTAAGTCTTCTTGTTTGAACCTGCCCCCACTCTTTTGACTACAAAATCTCAGAATAATTTCTCTCTAAATTAACTCACTAGTATTCTTCAGGGGCTCTACAATCAAAAAGGTACTTCAGGTACATAGACCAAGCTGTAGTTCATATCTCAGGAAAGATTTCACCGGTTTTATCTCTTAAAGATTCTTTATCCCTTCTCTCACAGCTTAAGTTCCTTCCCTATAATTTTTGTCTTTTCGTGTGTGTGTGTGTGTTTTTTGGGGTTTTTTTTTTGGTTGGTTGGTTGGTTTGGTTTGGTTTGTTGGGTTTTTTCAAAATCTATTTTAAAGTTCCCTAAAATTTGACCAATAATTTCCTGAGGGGGATGGTATTGCATTCATCTTCACTCTCTGGTCTTACTTCTCATGTGCCAAGGGTTTCATATACAAAATTGATATGATAAAACTATACATGACATACTGCCTATGCTTACCACATTTTTTTGACTGTATTTAATCTAGTTCTATTTTATTCCTCAACATCTCTCCTTTCTTTTCTTGAGAAATAGTGTATTTATTCCCTAGATTAAATAATTACTTTTTTCAGTTTCATTGTGATAACATAGTTAAACAACCGAAGAGAATTGTCAGAAGAGAAATATCAGAATTAAGCCCATCAAACAAAAATATTTCCTTGATGTAAATTATTTTTCCCAACTGGCTTTACATTATCTGCAACATGGACTTTGAGAAATAGTACTCAAGTCAGTACTTACATGCATTTGTGCATTTCACAACTGTAAATTTTAACGATATTGATCTGCAATCCTGTTTTTCAACATACTAAATCTCAGTCTAGTGTGCAGTAGTAGAGTGAACTTACAATTGGAATATCCTGAGTCACTGTCTGGTAAGCTGGACTTAGAAATTCAAGCTGTGCATCAGCCTGGTCTGCATTCACTACACATTCAACCTCATAGACACGAAGATCATTGGAGGACCTCAGAAGAATCTGACAGTGGTAGCAACCAGTGTACTGAGGAGTGAATTTCAGAGGAAGCTCAACTGTATCGCTTTCATCTACAAAAAAAACCCAAAAATTGTGATGTTGTAAACAGAAACATTGAATTCACAAGTAGAATCTGAAGAGGTTTTTGATAAACTGTGGACAGTCTCCCCAGCAGTACATGAACAATTTCAAAAAACAACGGCTTTTTAGGAGTGTTACCATATAAGCACAGCCACATTTCTGTTTTCCTAAAAAATGGTATATCGAAGCACATAAACAATATTTTCCATTGATTTTAGTAGTGCGCAGAGGTATTTTAAAAGATCTTTTAAATCTAGTAGAAAAGTTTAATATATATGAAAAGTATATATACTATACTTTTTAAAAGTACAGTAGTTATTATACTTTTGTCAACAGTTACTGTCAGAGATATCAGTGATAGCATAGTATATTTGGCTAAGAGCAGCCCCAACAATGACTGAAATTCAGTTAAATGTAGCAGTTTTCATGACAAATCAAATTCTGGACTGAAAGTCTGATTTTCCAAAATTGCCAGGGGTGTGCAAGCTGAAACCAGAATCATGAAAAGTCCCATTTCCCCAATCCACAGCACATAGGAAAAACTCCCCACAGTAATCTCTAGAGTAAGAAAGAAACAATACAACTGCTGTCCATGTTTGCACAGAGCCAGGTCCAACAAGTCTGCTGCAAAAACTTCCTCCTCTGTTCTTCCTTACAGAAAAGGTGAGATCCTTTCCCAGTATTTTAAGCCCCTCACTAGCCCGTGTAGGACGCTTTCCAAGGAGAAAGGAAGGTACGTGAGGAGCTCCAGGGACTGGCCATAAGGAGTTCCCCACTCCCAAGAGTCTCTCAGAAACCTGAAAAACAACATGAAGCCTGCAGCTGTAAAAACTTCACTGTAGTGCTACATGTAACAAAGACTGATTCACTTCACTGTTTTCCAAGGTTAGAATCCAATGCCTAAAGTTGGAAAAAGATAACAAGGAAAGTCAGAGACAACATAACAGAACCTTACAGATAAAACTACAAGAAATGTAATTTTCTCTGAGGGGGAACACCTGACAAATTCTTGTGGAATTTTTCCTTTTCTCCTTTATTTGGCTTATTTTCTGATTATATGTATGACAACCAGATATTGTAATATCTCCAATGACAAGAATTGAATTTTGAAAGAGCAATCACTCTTCATTTGCAATGCTGCTCATTCTGTTCCACACAGTCATGCTCCTCACGTATTCAGGTCTCATCTCTCTGAAAATAAACACCCAACTGAAGTTTTCTTGTGGCCTTATGTCATCACTGCTTCAGGTTTTCCATAAAAAAAGCTCAAGTTCAAGAGACAAATCATACAGAGTGACATTACTCATCTTTCAACATTCCTAGACTACCAGAAAGATTATAAATTGCACCTCAGATTTAACCCTCTCTGAAATAATTAGTTTGTTCTCTTTTAAAGACAAGATTAATGGTCTTAATTTTTTAATTATTACCATTTTATTCATTTTTATCATTCAGTTATTATTCCCATAGGCTATGTTCCACAAAAGTGACCTGAGTTTGTCAGTTATGCAAGGAATGAAACTGTCTTTTCCATTCTTCAGTTTATTAGTACAGTCCCTGTCTACAAGAATCACTTTAAGGTGTTGAAATAAAATATTTACTTCAAATTAAAAATACACATTTTAAGTATTTGCATTTCAAGAGAAAGTAGATTTATAAACATGTATTTGAAGAAAAATAATACATTGTACTGGAAGATCCAAAATATTTCTGTGTAAGTTTTACTTTCTTGTGGACAATGGAAGTTGTAATGACTAATAATTAGGGTTATTTTTCCGTGACTTGGACCCATATGTGAAATGCACACTTTCAAACAGAAATGTCTCCTATAGAAAAATTTAAAAAGAAAAACCATGAAAAACACTTTCCGTATTTATAATATTTAGTTTGGCATTACTTTGGTAAAAATATTTGTTTCTTATGTATTTAAAAAATACATTTTAGAATAAGTCCGTTGAATAATTTAAATATTATGCTCAATTACAATGAATTAAAAGGAAACCAAGTAAATTGGTGATGTGTATTTAACATAAGTATCTTCTGCAGTACGACATGGTTTCTGAAGTGAGGCAGGATCTCCAAAAAATTATTACAGAAATCACTTGTCTTTCAATTATAGGTGAAGGTTGACTCTTTCCCTGCAAAATGTTTTTCATGCTGATTCTAAATACCATAAAGTAAACTAGGCTTAAAAGTGTCTCAGCTTAGCATGTTTTCTTCTTTCTAAGTCTCATAAGGTATTCAACAAAGATTAATCTAGGGATATATTCATAGATTTAATGAACATAATTCATTTCTGAGACAAAAGTATTAACAATAAGCCATGGGCATCATTTATTTAATATCCATGTAACAGGAAGCACAGAGTGCATCCATCAAAAAGAATGAACTTGCAAACATTTCTTCAACAGTGAAAAATCAGGCAAAGCAGCACATGGGTTTGCTACAGTTTCAATCCCTACACAGGACATTTATTGTTTGACAGGGAAACATTCCATGTGAAATAAGCCGACAGTTTTATTTTCTAGATTTATGTCTGACAAATGCCTACAGGAAATACTCACTCGATCATATTGGGTTTTGTTGTGAGACAGTTGTCAAAACAGGGGTATTTGCAAAAACTAAACTTTTGCTGTATAATGTTACCACTTGGAAAGCTAAATTATAGAACATAGGCACTGGTCATGTTCTCTGGAAACTGCCTGACATCTTGTGCCATTTACTTATTGCAAAACACAATCTGATCACCACCTGGAACTAACAAAGTTCTGGTTCTGAAAAATCTTATAAATCATCGTTTTAGATCTGCCTGACCTGAATTCGTAGTCCTCTAACTGCATTAGCCAACAAACTGTACCTTTCAAAGAAAAGTAATGACAGGTGTTTTGACATTAAAATGTAAGAAAAAACATATTCTGTCAGGTATTAATCACGGCACTTAGCAATCATTGTTTAGCTTTATTACACATTGTGGGAGGAGGAAATGAGAAAGAATAGAAATGCTACTCTTCCATACCACAATCTGTTGGCATAATTTCTGAAGGTAGGAAAGTATGGCCCTTCAGCAATTAGGCAACTAACTGCACATTGTATAAGCCTTTGTTCAGCAATGATGGCTCCATCTACTTAGAAGTTCAAAGCTACATTTCTCAGTGACCTTATCTCAGCCTCTGACAGTATGTATGTGTCACAAACAACTGGTTACATTAACCTGAAGACTGACTATGCAGGTATGGACTCCTAGAAGGTTAAATAAGGTACCATAATGAAGAGCCCAGACCCTTCTGAATTCTGTTAATATACTAGATCTTCAAACGGGCTCATCTGAATTAGAACATCACTCAACTCAGCAGTCTTGAAAAAGCAACTACTCTTTTGAGTGTTGACGTGTTTTGAAATTTTTGCTATCACTGTGTATGTTTATTTGCTGATTTTCTTTCATTTTATCTTACTAAAACAAATTTGTAGAAGAGTTTCCAAAAAACCTACTAACTGTTTATTGGGTTTTTTCCATTTTTTCCATTTTGTATATCATTACATCAAAACAGTTAAATGCACTTAATCGGAAAAGGAAGAGGAAAAAAAAATAATGAAAGCAGGTTGTCCTTGATCGATTTAAAAATGAAAATGGGAGACCCTTTTTTCAGTGTCCTGTCAGCAGCCATGTTTGTGTATCACGTTCAGGAGCCAGTGAGGAGCTGTGTGGCACTACATTAAAGTAAAACAAAGAGCTGCTTGGGGGTTTGTTGTTTAATAATCATTGCCCCTAATATTTCTGAAGAATACTCACAGGCACTTTAGAAACAAGCAGTCACTATACCAACGGGCAGTGCTGTCAAGTGAAAAGTTTGTTTAATACAGCTGTAAAAAACATGATGTGAGCCATTTGATGAATAGCCCCTCCCGAAAAGGATTAGCCAAATTATAAGGAATTACACCGAGAAAATAGAGTAATAATTCAAAGACTCTTGACCTAAAATTACAACGAAGTCAGAGCTAAGGTCTCTATAAAACATACACCCAAAATTTACCAAGAAAGTTCAAAACTGATTTTTGTGACTGGAAGACTAAACAAAATTTCCTACAAAAAAAAGGGGACCTCCAAGTACTAAAAAGACTGCACTGAATGCATAAGGAAGTATAACATGGAGAGAGAATGAAAATCAAGACTTTTATATCACTTACTGCAAAATAGTAAATTAATGCAATTCATAATGAAGGCTTATAGCAAAAAGATATAATAAGAGCTAGCTAGAGATTTCTGTGGCTTGGTTCCTTTCTTTTTGCAGCCCAGTTTTCTCTGAGGAGAGGAGTTTTCTTTTTTTAAAAAAAGAGAAAAAAGTAAGCCCGTGGTTGCTTTAACAGAAGCCACAAAGAAGTCAGAACAATCTGAATAAATTAAGTGCAGGAGCAATTATCGGGAATGTAGAAAATATCTAACAATTCTTGATAGTTCTGTAGAGAAAGATTTTTCATCATTCACTGGGGAGGAAAGGAAAAAAAAAAAGAAAAAAAAGAGCACTCTTCTTGGATATTCTTTGCAAGTATAACAGCAGGGAGCCAACATTGTCAAATCCTGTAAGAGGCAACAGAACTCTAATATTAGCTTTTGATACTGAATCTAAATTAGATAGCAAGATGGAACAACATTTTTCATTGAAAATGCATTATGAGTTTTTATTTATTGCTGAACAATTTTAATGTGAAATAGTACAACCTAGCCATAAAAAAAAAAAAAAAAAAGTTTTTAGTTTTATTTTCATGCGTAGTTTTTTTTATGTTTATTATTATAAGCCAGGAAAACACCTAAACCACACGGCACGGCAAAAAACATTCCTGGTGCATCATTGCCTTAGAAAAGTTCAATAATATACATGATAGTAAAATACAGTAAGTGTATGTCAGGACATACTTGCTTAGGTGCATATCCATGTGAAAATTAAAATCTACCATTGTCTTATAGAACTGCACAAATTTATCATTACTGATGGAATATATTTGTGTATTTAGCATTACATGACCAGAGCTGTTGGTATTTGGTTATTTTTAAAAGGTATAAAATAAAGTATTGATGTAATGCTTCTGAACAGCAATTGCTATCAGTCATTTACTCCCATATATTTTCTTTCCTTAAAAATACCTCTAGTCCAAAGGTATTGCTATCAGGTTTCTGCTAATAGTACAAGTGATAATCTAAAGGCATTTCAAGGCAGAGACTGCAAACAAAAAAAATTCGTAAAAAAACCCCCAAATAAACAGGAAGCCCTTCTTACAAAGTACATGGATGCTTTAGTATCGATGAACTGTCACAGGAAGCTTTGTGAGGTGCTCTGTCTCAGGAATTTTTATGGTTCCATTACTCAAAGCAATTGCCAGTGTCATGTTGTAATATATGAAGACATAGACTATTTCAGAAAATTCCAGAATTTCCTAATTCTGGGATAAATGCTTATTTAATACCAAAAGACATATTATTGGATGTTATATCTTAGCATTACAATTTCACCCAATAATTCTTACATGAAGCCCTAACCTGACAGTTGGAGCAAAAGTGTATATCTTAGGAAAGCTTCCACTTTCTTTTTTTGAAAGATTGAATGGTAGAAAGATTGTTGTTTCTCTTGAGTTTGTTGGTATTCAATAAACCTCACACATAATTTACAGGTATCACAAATTGTTTCATTACAAATCTCTGTCTCATGTAGAAACTGCTGTGCTTTCTGTATAGAACACTTAGAATTTCAGTCAGACGTACTTTCCCTTTTTAAATAATTACAGGTAACCTGAACAGGACCTCTTTTCCTCAGAGATCACGGAGAGATCAAGGCATTCAATCTTTTAAGACTTGAAAATTACTACAGAACTTGGCTGAACCCTTCCTCATTTGCAACCTTCCATCTAGTGTGGAAACCAGAACCAAATGTGCTGTTCCAGTAATGTTCTCCTTCATGAAACACTAAGAGCACTTTTCAATACCTGCACTGTATTTTATCAGTTATGCATTCAAGCTTCTTTGTTTTTCAAAATTTTTCAACAAATCCTTTGATGAAAGAGCAAGAGGGCTGAAGTCAGAAAAACACAGAGCAGGAAGTAAGGCTGACAGCTTTAGTTCACACTGTGGGATAGGTACTCTGCTGCTTTGCAGATTTCTCAAACATTTTGGGAGACATCACTGCAAAACTAAGCCCTTCCTCCCTTTCCTACCTATGTTATTTCGTCTTTGACACGTAACATTATTTAGTACAAAATCCGTGTTGTTCAAATAAATCCAACTGCCCAGGAAGTTGTTCTGCTTAGTTAAAGCTGATCTTTCATTAACTGCTGAAAAGACAAATAGGACTGACTTTTGTACTGGTTTTCACAGCTCTACTCCAAAATCCACAGCCATTTCCTTTTTTCCCAGCCACAGTGGGTGTTGTGCTGCAGGACAGAACCAGTAAATACATAGCAGATAAAATGCCTATAAAATATATTCAACAAAGATAGTTTAGTAGCTCTGACTTGCCAAACATGGTTCTTACCTGCAGGAAGAGCATGCTCATTTATACAGATACAGTTTTGTAAAATAAGACTGTCTAGCAGGAAATCTTAAATAATTATAAAGATTATAAACATTGTTGTGG
>WBMZ01010437.1:0-21699 GCA_013400975.1 Atrichornis clamosus
GCAGCGGGGCAATCGCGGTGCACTGGGGATGACGGCTGCCGTGGGGACCCTTTCGCGATGTTTCCGGTCATTTCCTCGCGGGGGCCTCGGTTCTGGGGCGGCGTGTCCCGGGGCTGCTCCCGCCGGGGCGCTCCCGGAGGTGCTTCCCGGCCTGGGGCTGCCCCTCTCGGGGGGTCGCTCGGCGCGGGGTCCTGGTCTTGCCCTGCTCCTCTCGGGGTTGGTTCCTGGCCTCCCCTCTCGGGGGTCGCTCAGTGCGGTGTCCCGCCCGGGCCTGCCCCTCTCGGGAGTCTCTTATTGCGGTTCCCGGGCTCCGGGGCTGCCCCTCGGGGTCTGACTCCTCCCCTGCCCCTCACGGGGGTCGCTCGGTGCGGCTCCCGGCGGGGTGCCCGGGCCGTGCAGTACTGCTGCTCGGAAGAGTCTCGTGGAGCCGCTTCCCGGGGCATGTTGGCGGAGCACGTGCGAGCTGGAGCTCCCTGCACCGGAGACACGGGTGATGCTGGGGAGAGCCGGCAGTGCCCGAGCTCGCCGGGGCTGCCCCGGTCCCAGCTCGCAGAATGCTGAGGAGGATGAGGAGCCACAGGTGGGAGAAGACTTCAGGGCCCTTTCAGGGGGTGGGAAGCGCCGTGCGATGTTCTGGTGTCCTCGTGGACAATGTCTTTGCTTTGAAACGCTTTTCCTGGAATTAATTCCCTGTCCGAGGACCTCCCAACAGGTGGGAAGGTGTTGGAGTGCTTGCTGGAGCCCATTCGGAGGGGTCCAGAGGGTCTGTGCTCATGGGATACGTGGAAGGGTGATTTTGTTGCTTTCTTCTCTGTGTTCCCGGCCTTAAGACCATTTAAATCCTCCTTGGGTTTGGTTTTTTTTTTTTGGTACCTGTAGGAATTTGGGCTGAGGATCGGAGTTGCTTCTGTCAGGAGGTGTCATAGGTGAGTTGATGTTAATTAAAGTGTCCTCAGCTCTGTTTGAAGTGGGCTGGTAGAGGTTTGTGCTTCTGAGCTCCTGGTACAGCATGGAAGCAGATGTAGCTGGTGGGCTGTGGGAAGGAACATCACCACAATCCTTGGTCATTCCTGAACACTTTGGTTCATGGGGAATTTAAAATTTCCCCCGTTGGCTTCCAGTTTGGTGTCTTGCCTCAAAACTGACGTGGGTCCCACCTCCCTCCCCTTGTCTGAGATCTCTCTGTGGTGTTTCCTAATCCTGGGAGGTGATTTACTTCTGCCTAATCTGAGTGACCTGTTGCTGTAGGGATCCTCTTAACACTGGCATGGATCAGCTCAGGGTCACACGAGCTTCTACATGAGCGCTGTTCCTGGAATACTTTTATGATGCTGCAGTGTTGACAAAAGGTGTTGGGAAGAACAAGGTGGATTTTTGGCCATATTTGCTGAACATGCAGTAAACGAGGTCCAGAGTGGGAACTCCACGCAGCTGCTCTCCCTGTGCCTGGGAAACTGTGATGGGAATGCCTGGGAAACGAATGACTTGGGATTCTGCTGATTCCTGGAGTGGGGAGTGCTGGGAGAAGGGGTGGCATTGCTCAGTCTCACAGGAGTTGCTTTTTCCTGGTAGTTGGCACTGCTTGTCTGACTTGGCTGTAAAAGGGGTTGCAGGAATGCCAAATCCCTGGAAGTGTTCAAGGCTGGGTTGGACAGGGCTTAGAGCAGCCTGGTCTAGTGGGAGGTGTCCCTACCCATGGCAGGGGATGGAGCTGGATGAGCTTTAAGGTCCCTTCCAACCCAAACCTTTCCAGGATTCCCTGAATAGAGGGGCCTGGTGAGCTGAACTAAAGGGGAAGGAAACTGCTGTGCTGATGGATGAATTCCTGTGGGAGAAGCAGCCCCTCTGGCTTGGTGCTGCCTCAAAGCAGTGGAGAATAGCCATGTCAAATCCCTCCTTCCAGCTGTTCTGCAAGACCCCTCGTGCTGCCTGTGACACCGGATCCCCGTTGGAATCGAGTTCCCCTTATGGCAGTGATGCCATTTGTGTTGCTAAATTTAAGGTTGTGTCAGTACTGCTATTCCAAACCTCTGATTTTGGGGTAAGGTGCCTAAATCACCCCTTTGAGGTGCCTTAATCACCCCTCTCAGCAAACATGGCTCCCAGTCCCACTCCCTGCAGGTCTCTCTGCACCTCTGCACTTCACTTCACCTCGTTATCCCATTTAATATTAAATTAGAGCCAGACCACCCCTCATTTTAATAAATTAATTATTTTAAAATTGTTTTCAAGGAGGAGATGGCTACCCCAGAGGTAACACAGTGGGATCTGTGTCCAAACTTTCAGAGCAGCTTTGGGTGCTCCTCTCCCACCTCAGGCACTCAGGCACAGCAGGTTTGGGTCACTCAATATGTTATTCCCAGGTAATTTGGAGCAGGAGGTGCAGCCAGAGGCAGGGAATGCAGCTTGGCACCTTGAAGACTTTTCAAAGGGCATTTTTTGGCTAAAGAGAAACTTAATAAACTGATCTTGGCAATATTTGGGACCTCTGGTGCTTCCTCTGCATTCCTGTGCCAAGGTGCTTTTCTTGCCTTAAATTCTTCCCAAATACCCATTCGTGGCTGGATCCAAAGACTACAACAGAGGTTGAAACCCATGTTAAAACGATTTAGTGCCTGTTGAGATGATCCTGAGCTGCTCACCGTGGCTGCAGGGGCAGAACTCACAGCGGATTCATTCCTCAAGGGAATTAACAGTGGGAGATGTCGGTGTCTCTGTGCTTGTTGCAGCCCTGACAGGGAAGGGGGTTGTTGGGAGGAAACAAACCCATGGAACAGGTGGATTTAACTCCTATCTTGGTCTGCATCATTTTTTAAAGATGGATTTTGGAAGTACCTGTTGGTGTTTGGTAAAGACTTGGAGAGATCAGAGAAACTTCTGGTGCCTGGAGCATGTTTGGAAAAGGACAGTGGAGTCTGGCACAGGGCTGGAGCACAAGGAGAAGGGTCTGGAGAACTTCTGAGGGAGCTGGGGGGTTCAGCCTGAAGAAAAGGAGGCTCAGGGGGGACCTTCTGGCTCTTCACAATTCCCTGACAGGATGGTGGAGCTGTGGGGGGTTGAGCTCTGTTCCCAGGGAACAGGGACAGGACAAGAGGGAACGGCCTCAAGTTGTGTCAGGGAAGGTTCAAGTTGGACATCAGGAGGAATTTCTTCATGGAAAGGGTTTCCAGGCATTGGAAAGGGCTGCTGAGGGAGGTGGTAGAATCCCCATTCCTGGAGGTGTCCAGGGAACGACTGGATGTGGCACTCAGTGCTCTGGGCTGGGTGACAAGGTGGGAATTGGTCACAGGTTGGACTTGCTCCTGAAGGGCTTTTCCAATTTCAGTGATTCCATGATTCTGTGGAACAAGTGGCAGAGCTGATGCTGTCAGAACCTGACAATGCCTTGACCACTCTTTCCATGAAGAAATTCCTCATGTCCAAGCTGAACTTCCCCTGGCACAGCTTGAGGCTGTTTCCCCTTGTCCTGTTGTTCCCTGGGAGCAGACCCCGACAGTGCCCCGGCGCCATCCTCCTGTCAGGGAGTTGTGGAGAGCCAGAAGGTCATCCCTGAGCCTCCTTTTCTCCAGGCTGAGCCCCCCCAGCTCCCTCAGGAATTCTCCAGCCCCTTCCCGGGTGCTCCAGGCCCTCCCCGGCTCTGGACACGCTCCAGCCCCTCGATGTCTCTCGGGCCGTGAGGGCCCAGAACTGGACCCAGCACCGGAGGGGCCTCAGCAGGGCCAGCACAGGGGGACAATCCCTGCCCCGGGGCTGTGCCCACCCCATGGCTGGGACAGCCCAGGTGCCATCAGCCTCTTGCCCGCCTGCGGACACCTGGGCTTGTGTCCAGCTGCTGACATCAGCACCCCAAGGCCTTTCCCAGCTTCCAGCCACTCTTCCCCCAGCCTGGAGTGTTCCGTGGGGTTGTTGTGACCCCAGGCAGGACCTGCCACTTGGCCTTGTTGAACCTCAAATGTAGTCAAGGACCCGAGTGAGTTTCCCTCCTCACCAAGTCTCCTCCATCTTTTCTTGCACCTTCCCTTGATTCCAGAATCCCAGAGACCCCAGCTGGGAGACATCCTGACCTGGATTGAGGTGTGTGGGCACAGTGGGAGGACGGGCTGGTGCCTCCCTCCTGCCTGTCAGCACCAGGAATCCCCGGCACGTGTGCTGCGTTGGGATGTGTGTGGATTTAGGGGTTCCTGGGAAGGCCAGGTCCATTCTGGATCAGGAGCACAAGCTGTCTGTGTGCCGCAGGCTGAGTCACCGCTGCTTCCCGGAGAACTTCAGGGATGATTGAGTGTGGGCAGGCCCAGCCCACTCGTCAGAGCAGCTCGTTTAGTTTTTTAAATGAAGTTTTAAAATTTTGCTCTTGCTTTGACATCCTTTTCTTTGAGGAATTAATTTATCCGGAGCTGAGTTTAGACACAAAATCCGCTTTATTTGGGAAGGTGTTATCCCGGAAGCTGACCTCTCTGTGGAGGCTTCAGGCAGGAAATTCCGTGAGGAAATGGGATCCTGTGCTGCCTGCTTTCCTGTGTCAAAAGGATGAGGAGCTTTGAGCTCAATCCTAGTGGGATTTTACCTTGAATGGGAGGGAAGGAGGGAGCATGGACAGAAAAGGAAGATCCAGAACATGGGGAATGCAGAGAGGCTTGTGTTTTGCCCAGTGGGATCCTGTCCTGCCTTTTTCCTGATGTCCAAACCCAAAGGACCAGGAGCTTTGAGCCCAGTGCTGTAGGGATTTACCCTGGATGAGGGGAAAGCAAGGAGCATAGAAAATTGAGATCTGGAACATGGGGAATGCAGGGAGGTGCTTGTGTCCTGCCCAGTAGGATCCCATCCTGCCCGCTTCCCTGTGTCCAAACAACCTGAAGCTTTGAGGCCAAACCTGTTGGGATTTGACCATGGAGGAGGGCAAGGAGGGAGCATGGAAAAGGAAGATCCAGAATGTGGGGAATGCTGAGGTGTTTGTGTCCTGCCTCCATGACTGGCTTGGTTGCTCTAGCCTCGAGCTGCTCTCTCCCTTTAACATGTCTGTATCCCAAAATTTTGGGGTTTTCCTTCCCCAGGTCTCTTCCAGGTTGGTTTCAAACAGGTTGGGACCGAGATTGTTCCCTTCAGACAGGGACATGGGATTTATGGAAGCAGCTGGCCTCCATGGCCTGGATGGACATGAACCCCTCACACTGAACGTGATCCCAACAGCCAGAGCTTCCCAGAACTGGGACAAATCCTAAATTTCCCACTAGGATGTGACTGGAAGGGTTCAGCAGCAGATTTGCTGAGCTGGTGAGAGCAACTCTTTTATCAGGGAGTTTTGGGATCCCGGAATGGTTTGGGTTGTGAGGAACCTTAAAGCTCATCTCATTCCAACCCCCTGTCATCCTTACGGGTATTCCCAGCTTCTGAACAGCCTGTGGATGGACTCTGTGTGGATTCTGGATTGCAGGAGTCTGGCTTGCCACTAGTGGGAGTGTTGTGAGCTTCTCCTTCATCTCCTCACTGACCAGCAGCTTTTTTGGGAGTTTTGGTGTCCTGTCAGTCTCCTCACAGCAACTGCTGTCACGTCTTTCATATATTTATTTTCATACTTGTTGAGAAAATTCCAAAATAAATATGGAAAGCCTCTGTGTCCAGATTTATTAGGTTTTTAATGACCTCTACATGATACTATTTTGTTTTTCCTTATAAAAACTCGCTCTGTATTTTCTTATTAGTGGCAGTTTCTCATCTCACAAGTCCTTGGGAAGCTGGGATCGTTGTTCACGAGGAAGCAGGGGAAAAATCCGTGTCTTTCTGGAGCTATTTTTGAAACTGAGAGAGGAGGGGAGAATGCAGCCATCTGGCAAAGTATTCCTGCAAAACCTGGAAAGCCCATTTTTCCCTTTAGAACATCCCAATGGTGAACTGGGATAAAGGGGCTGTACCTGTGACCGAGGTTAATTAATAATTAATAGGGAATGGAAAGTGTTTTGTACAGTTGGAAGGAGCTGAGAATGATCTTCCTACATCCTTTCTGTGTCCTAATTCCCACCACAAAAATACAGGTGACACCTACACTGTTCAGAGAGTTGAATATTTTAGGGTAGCACGAGGTTTGGTTGGTTTGGGGTTTTTTTAGGATGCAGGAAGGGTGATGGAATCCTGAGACAACCGTTTTCTGCTTGTTGCCTAACAGGGAGTGGTGTTCGTATGATAATATTTATATGGTTTTGATATATATATGAGACATATTTTATAGTATTTTATATATTTTTGTATCTTATCTGTATTTAGTGGGATATAACTGTTGGGACGGTTGTCCAGCAACTGGTATTATGAGTGATGAATGGAAGTGCCTGGATTGCTGGCAGCTGGATTTGGGATAGTACCCACCTGTGCCCTTCCTCCTTCTGGGTCTCATTTTTTGGGACTCTGCCTCCTTGCAGGGCTCTGACGCAGGATGGGATCCAGGCTGGGATGCTGCTGCTGTGTTAACAATAATTGGGTTAAATTCCCAATTCAAGGGAATGTTTTGGGTGTGCTGGGGTCGGTGTGTGGAGCCGATCCCGGGCTGCTGGCACCCCTCGACTCCCGTTTTTGTCACCCCTCTCCTTCCCTCCATTCCTCTGGAGCGGCGCATGGTCTATTTTTAAATCTTGCTGGGCTCTGTATTGCGGCATTTCTCTTTCTGAATTATTTATCAGGGATTGGAGCTGAATGGAGCGTGCTACGTTTTCCCTGCTCGGTGCTGCCCACGTGTCTGTCTTGAGCCATTGACAGATTTGGTTCATGTCAAACCACGCTGGGCCTGGCTCCGAGAGGGGCTGAGGGGTCACAGGCCAGGCCTGGACCCTCTGGATTTCCAGGTGTTCGATGCTTTCCATGCTGGGACAGACAGGGAGGGAGTGCTTGCCTTGATAATGCATCCACAGCCAAGCCAGGTTTGAATGGAAAGGCCCTTTTTAAAATAGAAAATGGAATTAAAATCCTTTGTACTGCCTGGAGACTGGTTCCAGCCTGGGGAGCGTCACCTCCACCCACATGCAGAGGAAAACACAGAATCAGACTGTGGGCATAGAGGACTTGGGAAGGTCTTTGAGTTGCCATGTGGTTCTGTAGTGTGTGTCCAAGTGTTCTGTGTCCTTGCTGATCCCTGTGCTCGGATGTGGGCGAGTACCTGGCAGCACCTGACGTTGAGTCACACCAGGCAGCCTCTCCATCCCCAGCTCTTCCCTGCAGTCCGTGTGCTCCTCGTGTCCTTGGAAGCAGATGCTGTCTGGAGCGTGGTTCTACCTGTGCATGCATTCCAGTAATTTATGCTGGAAATGGCTGCTGCTGGATCCTGAGCAAGGTCAGCTCCATCCCAAAGCATATCTGTGATTCAGCTCCTTGAGGATTTTCCTCTCCCACCTCCCCTTGGTGCTGGCAGGAATGAGACATGAGCCTGTCCCAGATTTGGGACTTTCCCCTTTCCCAAGGGGACAGGGAGTTTTCTGCTCTGGGTGCATACATGGATCCATGGAATCCCCTTGGCAAAGCTCCTCTCCCTTTCTAGGCACTGCTCTGTTTCTGGGGGATTCCAGCCCTGGGTGCTGGTGGGGACTTGCACCACTGCCACCCCACTGGTTTAGTGTCACAAGTCCTGGCTTCTTTTCACCTTTCCAACGGAATTTATCCACATCCTATTGACATGTCTCCTGTCCATGGAAGGCCTGGCAGACAGAGGCTGGGCTCACCCATATGTCTCTGCCAGGGAGGGAGGGAATGTCTTGTTGCTTTTCCCTTTGTTTTCTCCTCAATGTGGCTGTTGGGCACTGGCAGCTTCCCTGCCAGCCGGGAGCACCGGCAGTACCTGGAACTGCTGCATCTTTCCTGTCCCTGCTTTCCCTGACCCAGTTTCGCTGTGTGGATGCAATTCCAGAGCCAAGGGCTTTGGAAAAGCCTGTGAGAGGCAGGAATCTGCTCCGTGGGGCTTTGTCCAGGCTGCTGGGGCAGACTCACTCTTCCTCCTCCTCCTCCTCCTCCTCCTACTGAGGATTTACTGTCTCCCATGTAAGGAGAGGGATGCAGCTCAGGAAATCCTCTCATACGCACGTGTTCCATGAGGATGAAATGCTGCCGGCTCGCAGTGATGGACAGGGATTTTGGGAAGAGCTGGATGAGCCTGCAGGAGGCTGTACCTGTGCTGTCTGGGGCAGGTGCTCATGTCCTGGGGCTGGAGGCTTTCACATTCCAAAATCTGCTGATCCACGTGCCCAAATGCCAGAGATCAGATCTGCAGGCTCTCAGGGAGCTGCTTTTCTTCCCGCTTTAACTACAAGCAGCTGGGCCTTGACAGAAGGTCCAAAGCCGATGGGATATTCTTTGAAAACGGGGAGATCTGTAAGAAGGGGAGAGCAGCATTCCAGGTTTTCTCCTTGTACAGCTCTGATCCTGCCACTGTAGGGCTCCAGCATGCATCCTTAATGATCCTGAGGCTGCCTCTGACCATAGGATGTTCCTTAGCAAAATAAAGCTGTTGGCTCCACTGGGTTTGGAGAAATTTGAAGGCTCTGCGTGGAGCAGGAATCTTTGGCCTGGGAATGCTTCCTCTATCCCTTTGTCACTTCTTCACTTGTAAAGTACCTCCTGGAGCTACTTCAGGGCTCAGAACTCGAGGTTTCACACTCCAGGGGCCTGCCTGCAGGCCAGGAATAATCACACCCCCTGCCCAAATAAATTAAAAAGGGGGTAAAAGCTGGTGCTGATCTGTTTGGCTGATCCCTGGCTCCTGTAGCTGGGCTGGTGGGGCTGCCACAGGGAGTCACTCTGAGCACGCACTGCCAGGGCCACAGATCCAGCCCGGCCTCTTCTGAGCAACCTTGGGGCTGCTGCAGCCGCAGTCGCTGCCTCTGGAGCTCCTGGTGCAGCAGCAGAGAACCTGGGCTCCGCTGAGGCCCCTTGTCCTGCTTAGACTGAGCTCAACTGAGGCCCCTCGTCCTTCTTAGACTGAACTCAGCTGAGGCCCCTAGTCCTTCTTAGACTGAGCTCAGCTGAAGCCCCTCATCCTCCTCACCCTGCTCGGACACTGGTGACCATTTCTCAGAGACCCTATGAGATCCTGGTTTGGTTTTCTTGGTCAGGTACCATTGTAAAAGTTCTTTGCAGAATGGGGAGGAAAAAGTGTCCAGGAGTAGCTGGAAATGGGAGACATAAAAGGAACTTGGATCCTTTAGATGTGTCCTCCTTGCACCTTCTGATGAGGAAATCTTGTACAACATCCCTGGAGCCTTTGCATTCAGCCAAGGTGGGGGTTGATTAATTGTGGCCCTTGACAACGCTGGAATAGCATTGCACGTGACTTTTGTCTTCTTATGCCTCATAATTCCTTTCTCTCCTGTTCTCTATCCATGGGAGGTGGAGAGGAGACTTGACTGTGGCCTCTGTGCCTGCAGAATTGTCAGGTCTGGGATGGAAAACCCCATTCTGGGGAAAATTTAAGCAAGTGAAAGGTTTCAAACTTCTCTGGGGCCATTTGCATTTCTTGTTTTCTGTCTCCATATTTAATCACCAATAAATGAGCAAGAAAAAAAATAACTGAATTTAAATGCAACTCTCAGAAAAGTTACGGCAGTGGTGCCAGGAGTGGAGCAAGACTGGCTGTGTCCTACCTGGGCAGGTGTGGGATGTTGTTTATGGATGTGAATCCTTCTGGAGGCTGCTGATACCTCAGGTTGTATCTGCCATCCCCTCTCTCATGGAATCATGGAATATCCTGAATTGGAAGGGATCATTGAGTTCAACTCCTGGACCTGCATGGACACCCCAGCAATCCCACCCTGTGCCTTAGAGCATTGTCCAAATGCTCCTGGAGCTCTGGCAGCCTCAGGGCCGTGAGCATTCCATGGGGAGCCTGTTCAGTGCCCGACCACCCTTTGAGGGAAGAACCTTTTCCCAAAATTCAGCGTAACCCTCCCCTGACACAGCTCCAGCCATTCCCCCAGGTTCTGTCCCTGCTCACAGGGAGCAGAGATCGGAGCTGCCCCTCGGGATGAAGCTGCAGCCCCCGATGAGTCTGCCCTCAGTCTCCTTCAGTGGAACAAGCCAAGTGCCCTCAGCTCCTTGCGTGGCTTCTCCAGACCCTTCCCCATCCCGGTGTGCCTCCTTTGGACACTGTCCAACATCTCTGGATCTTTGTCACATTGTGGTGCCCAAACTGCCCCCAGGACTGGAGGTGAGGCCACCCCAGCCCGGAGCAGAGCAGGACAATCCCCTCCCTCACTGTCCAGCGACACTGGACCTGATGCCCCCAGGACACGGTGACCCTCCTGGCTCCAGGACACGCTGCTGACTCATATCCAACTCCCCACGCACCAGGACCCCCAGGTCCCTTCCCATGTGGCTCCGGGTCTGGCAGGGGACGGATGCTGCGTCTTTAACGGCGTCTTGGGCGACGCGGAGGCAGCTCCATTGAAGATTTGCAGGAGAGCAGGAGGGGGGTGTGGATGTGGCTATTGGCAGAGCTGTGCTGACATCCCTGGGAACAGCTGGGATCTGCTCCGCTGCCGAGCCGCTTGTCAGAGCCCCGAGCTCGCCAGAGCAGCCGCAAAGATCGCGAGCGTTTTATTCGGGAGAGCTGGCGGGGGCTTCCCAGGAGCAATATTATCCTGGCAAAATTCCTCTTGAACTGGTCGTGGCCATGGAGTCTCCGTTGAAATCGGGAAACAGCTGACGTGCTCAGAGTGCAGAACCACCACCACGGTGAGTTTATTTTTAGAATGAGGTTTTAATTATTTGGGGCTTGAGGAAGATTGATCAGACTTTTTCTTTTTCTCTCCCCGGTGCAAAATGCGGCGATTATTTCAGGAATGGGGACCTGACAGTGTCCCTCTCCGGTTGGTAAGTGCCAGGATTTCTGCTGCTGGATGGGGTTAATTTAAAATGGAGCTGGGCTAAAGGAATATGTGGCTCTGGGATCCCAGTCAGGACTTGGGAGCGTGAGGCGAGCTCTCCTCTTCCTCCTTTTGTGCTGCTGGGGATGCACCTACTGGAGAGAGGGAATCCCCGGTCGGCATCCTGTGCTCTGCCATGTCATTAAGGAGTTCCCCTGACAGCATCATGGAATCTCCTTGTGCACTGTGTGTCTGCAGCTTGCTCCTGGGTAGTTCCTCTTGTTTAGCAAAGACAGAATCTTCCCAGCTCTTTTGCTGGGTTGTATTTTAATGGATTTACTTGTTTGGAGCTGGCTAGTTGATGAGGAGTGCTGGCTACTGAGTTGGCTGTGTGCCATGTGACGTTTTCAGGTTGACTTATGCAATTTGGTGTTCTGTAAGACAGTGTTTGTATTCACTTATGCATTAACCCTATTCTAAAATTACTTTAAACCTCTCGCTGAGCTGGGTTTAGTGGAATCGAGGTTGGATTGACTTTTCCCCCTCCTCACACATGTCCATCGTCCGGTTTTGCCTAAACCCCAAGAAATTATGCTCCCTTCATTCCAGATTTAGTGGTGGGAGCTGGTTTTCTTGGGATTGAGGTGTGGTTACTGTGGGATCTCAGGATTTCTCTACCTGCTCCTCAGACTTCTCAGACTTCAATCCCAACTTTTGCCGCTGGCAGCCAACAGATAAAGTTGAGTTTTTTCTTTGAATCATCATTTCCCCATTTTTTTTCAATGTTCATATCCATTTCTGGATCCCACCTGGAGAACATCCAGTATCTGCCGTGTCCCCCTCAGTGACGAGTGGCTCTGTGTCCTCTGCCAGCATGGGAAGAAGTGGGAGCAGCAGCTGGAGAGCAGGAAGGGAGATACAGATAACATTCCTGCCTTGTGCCTTCCTCCCATGGAGGTTTGCTGGGAGCTGGGATGCTTTGGGGCTGATGAACAAAGTTCGGGGATGTGCTTTTCCAGCCAGGTCAGCTCGGGAAGGTGAGGGAATACCTCATTCCCTCATCCAGATTTTTAATGCCGGTGCTCCTGCCTGGTGCAGGCTCAGCACAGGAACAGATGCCAGCAGGAGAGCAGTTTTCCATGTTTTCCTGAGCCTAGGTGGCACCTCTAGGGCAGGTGCCTCATTACGGATGGGCTCAGGTGGAAGGAATTCTGCTTGGGGTTCTCCAAAAGAATCAGGAGCGTGTCTGTGGGAGCTGTACCAGGGATTTCCACTGAGCCATGGAAGGGTTAACAGAAATCCCTGTTCAGTGCTGTCCTATTGCATCCTGACACTGTCAAAAGTAGGTGGATAATTCCTTGCTCGCTTTTCAGGAAACCCCTGTGGTGGACAGCCCTCATTAATTGTTGCTGGGAAACTGCTTTGACGTCACTGGAGCAGTTCCCTGGTCTTTGGATGAATACAGGAATAGCTCGTGATGAGGAAGTGGGAAGCGGTGTGAAATGGAGCAGGGAGCTCTGACAGGGGATTCTCATCCTGGATTTCTTTCCTCTCTCCCATCGTTGTGCCCAGGGACCCTCAGGAACTGCCCACAAACCCTCAGTGCTGCGTTGGGAGCAGCACTTCCTCCTCCAGGGCTGTGTCACTGACAGCTCCTGTGATCCTTCACTTTTTAACTGTTTTGGTTTTTTTCGTGTTGGTTTTGGGTTTTTCCTCCCCCAGATTTTGTTAACAAGGGGTGAGAAGATTCTTGCTCAGCCTAAAGCAGCTCCCAAAAATCAAAGACAACAGCAGCATCACCATTTCCTTTCTTTTTAGCATCAAACCAGTAATGTCCCTTTTCCCACCTGAGGAGAGAGCAGGGCTGAGAGTGGCCCTTGGTGCTGGGAGCTCTAGGCTCAGACAACTTGGAATTAAGACTGTTTAATCCCATTTTCCTTAGGAAATGGTCCTTAGGACCACTGAACTCCTGGGGTGTTTGTGCAGTAGGTTCTTTTCTCACAATGTTAACATGTCAGTGTCTGGGAGATGTGGAGAGCTGTGGTGTAGGATAATTGTAGTAGGAATTCTTTTTATTTCCTTCTCCACACGTGGAAATGAGGTGTAAGCAAAGTTTTCCCATCCAGACCAGAGTATTTTAAGAGATTTTTGTCCTCAGAAGTGCTGGAGAGCAGCAGAGAACAGACGGGGCTGTGGCTCAGGTGTGCTCAGGTGGGACACGAGTGGGCTTGAAAGGTGAAGGAAGAAAGGAGCTGAACATGGAATCATGGAATGATTTGGGTGGAAAGGGACCTCAAAGCTCATCTCGTTCCACCCCCTGCCTTAGAGGGACACCTTCCACTAGCCCAGGTTGCTCCAGCCTGGCCTTGGACCCTTCCAGGGATGGGGCAGCCACAGCTTCTCTGGGCAACCTGTGCCAGGGCCTCCCCACGCTCACAGGGAGGAATTTCTTCCTGAAAGGAGAAATATTGATGTTAATATGGCTTTTATACACCTTTATATTTGATTCCTGGGTATCACATGGAGATGATTTTGGGCGTCCCGATGCCGGTTGTGTTACACTCCTGGAATACAGTGGGAACAAGTTGACACCTCTCCTGAGTCCTTACCTTGATGGAGGGAGGTAACAAAATACCTGAGTATTTTATTCCTCCTGAAATTTTGTTGTGCTTTGAGATGTTCTCCACAGCGAAACCTCCCAATTATCTGCAGAATTCACTCGGACTCACCTGTATTTCCTGTCTCCTTGTTCATATAAGGTTATTTCCCCTCTTTTCACCTGGAGTCAAACCTTCCATCTGCATCATAATTTCAGAATTTGATGTCATGTGGGGGTGGAGATTAAGATTTAAAGCAATGACTAAGCACTGGGACTGTGCAGCAAAGGCATCTGGCCTCCCGTGAGGAATTTTGCTGGATGTTGTAGGAACTGTAAGTTAGTGAGGAATTAAATCCCTCTCCAACTGATAAGAGGGAAAACAGTGGAGAGAATTCAGAAGTGGCTTTGAAGTTGGAGTTTATGAGTGATGCTGGTTTGGGGGTTTCTCAGTGGGTCAGGTGCTCATCCTAGTAAGAGCTGTTACCTGACTGGGAGCTGCTTTCTCCAACAGGAGGGAAGGGGAGTGAACTCCAAAGACTCTATACCTGTTGGAATTCCAGCCGAGACTGCAGACTTTTCCTGGGATGCTGGGGCTGCCCCTGGCAGCCCTGCTGGTACAGTGATGTTTTGCCTGAGTGGAGCCCAGGATGGAGATGTTGCAGGAGCTTTGCTTGTATTCACAAATCCTTCCATCCCAGCCTCTTGTTGGACCTGACAGGTGCCCCTGATGGCCAGGATTGTCCCAGCCTGGACAAGGAAGAGCCACTGGGATGATCCCTGGGCACAGAGAGGGCCCGGCAGAGCCCGAGGGTCTTCGTGCCTGGAGTCGCAGCCCCCTCCCCACCCCACCGCCTCCACTTTTTCCTGTGAAAACCCTTTTCCGCAGCCTCTGCCGCGCCGGGGAGGGGGGACCTGAGTCACCCCCGCCCTGTTGCTCCTGGCGACAGGGCCCGTTGCCATGGAGCTCGGCTTCCCATTGGCTGCCGGGCAGCCAATGAGTGAATTGCTTGCGAGAGCATCACTGGTACCCAGCGGGAGGGAGGTGGTGGGTGGTGGGTGCTGCTGCCCCCAAACAGCGGGAGAGGGAGACACTGGGGTACTGGGAAAGTCATGGAATAATTTGGGTTGGGAGGGACCATGAAGGCCATTCCGTCCCACCCGTGCCTTGGGGACACGGCCCCATTGAATGTCCCATGGGGTGAGTCTGGGAGAGCCAAACCAGACCTGGTTAAGAGCCAAGGGAAATGGAGGGAAGGGAGTCAGGAGTCTTGTCTTGGAAGCCGGGTGAGAATGCTGTAGCATGGACACTGGTTCCTGTGGCCATAGCTTGGGCAGGGGCTGGTAAGGTGAAGCCCGTCTGGAATCATGGAATATTCTGAGCTGGAAGGGACCTACAAGGGTCTAGTCCAGCTCCTGGCCCTGCGCAATCTCCAACAGTCCCACCTTGTGCCTGAGAGTGTTGTCCAAATGCTCCTGGAGCTCTGACAGCCCGGGGGCCGTGACCATTCCCTGGGGAGCCTCTTCAGTGCCTGACACCGTCTGGGGACAGAACCTTTTCCTGATACCCAAGCTAATCCGACATAGCTCCGGCCATTCCCTCAGGTCCTGGGTCACCAGGGAGCAGAGCTTGGTGCAGCCCCTCAGGAGGAAGCTGCAGACTGGGATGAACAAGCCAAGTGATCTCAGCTGCTCCTTGTGTGGCCCTTCCAGACCCTTCTCTATCTCCATGTCCTTCCTTTGGATGCTCTCCAATAGCTTTATATCCTTCTTATATTGTGGCACCCAAAACTGCCCCCCAGGACTCAAGGTGAGGCTGTCCCAGAGCAGAGCAGGACAGTCCCCTCCTTCAACCATCTCTCTCCTTATCCCTGAAACCTGAGAGGTAGAGGCTGAGGCACCTCAGATCGCTCCGTCCCCACCTCAGATCGCTCCGTCCCCACCTCAGATCGCTCCGTCCCCACCTCAGATCCCTCCATCCCCACCTCAGATCCCTCCATCCCGCTGCACCACCGGAGCTGTGTGTGTGGGCAGCCGCACTCGGCAGCCATATGTCTCCTTTGCACCCTCATTTAGCTCAGGAGCGGGTCTGTTCCCTCAGAAACAAGGCCAGGAAGAGAGTTTATTTAGCAGGAGCTTCCTGACTTTTCCAGATTTGCTGCCAGATCCATCTGAACTGGAAATGCAGAACTTTATTGCTTTTATTCCCTGCCCAACAAGGAGCTGCTGCTGCATTCCCAGGGTTCGGCAGCTGCAAACTACGGGTGGCAAGAAGGCAGCAGAGGTGGAATTCCATGTTCCTTTTTGGAGTGAGGAGGAGGATGTAAATGTGTCCTGACTCCCTGGCCCTTTGCCAGCATTCCCAGTATACCCAGTCACTGCCGTCACTGGCCCAGTTGCTTTGCCAATCCTCAGCCCCAAACCAAAACACCAACAACACCTCACCCACCTCCTCCTTTGCGCCTTCTCCCACCTTTGCTCCGTTCTCTTTCCTGACACAGTTTTTGTGGCTTCCCTAACGTGGCATCAATGGGATTTTTTTTGCTCTGCCAAGGCCCAGCTCAGTCCCACCCACCCCCTGAGTCCTCTGAACTTCCACACTCTCCGCAAGCTGCTGTCTGTCACCGCCGCTCGTGTCTGCCACCCCCTCGCTGCATCCCACGGCTGCCCGAGGGAGCGGGGCTGATTCATTCATCCCGCAAGGAATCCTCCTCTGGAAAGCAGCAGTGCACAGATCTTCCCTGAATTCTGTATGCAGGGAAATGTCCTGGAGGCTGGCTGGCGGGGACGGAAGCTGTGACAGGAGGGGGCAGCTGATAAATGTCAGTTCTGTGGCTCTGAGTTGTCTTTTCTGGGAAATCTGATAACATTCCCTGTGTGATGCTGAAGTTACATTGCAGCACGATGGGAAAAGATCCCGTTATCCTTCTTAAATTTGGCTGAGGTGTTTGGCTTCAGGGGAAAAGCTTGTTAGAGGGTGGGTGGTGCAAAGGGAATGAGCTGTACAAAACCTGCTCCTTTATTTGTGTCGAATGTGCAGTTCCGGTGCTGCCTCCTCCTTGCCTTCCCTAAATCTGCTCCAGATCCTCCTGGAGTGTTTAAGCCCCCGGCCTGGGCATGAGGGAGAAGCAGTTTCCTACAGTGTGGAACATTTTAGCACGGGGGGAGGCAGAATTTACCACCTTCACCCCCCGCACAATCCTCCCACGAATGAGGCACATCAGGCAAGTGTTCCCTTTTCCCTTCCTGACCTAATTCCTGTCAGAGCAGCCTGGGATTCCCTCGTATGGGGCTCACCACCCTGTGCAGCATCCCTGGGAATGCCACTGCTGGATATCAGCCTGCTGGGATGAGGACAGGTCCTTGCAGCCGGAGGGTGGATGCTTTCCCTGCACCCTTTTTCCATAAATTTTCTGGGATATTTCCCACCTGCTTAAGGTGCCGCTTAGCCATGAGTTAAGTAACTTTTCCCTTTCCTGGTTGTCCCATCTGTGGCTCTGGACTGGCAGCAGCCTCAGTCATGGCAAGCCTTGGGCGGATGGTGATGGAATGAAGGAAGCTGAGGTGGCCAAGCTGCCTCCCTGTGTCAGTCCTATCCCATTCCCCCACTGAATCCAGCATTTTCCAGTTAACCCACGGCATCTGCCTTCTGTGTCTGAGCAAATTTGTTACAAACCCCCATAAGAATCCATGGAATGGAGGCAGTTCACTGCACTCTCCTGTTTTCTGTGTCTGGAACTGATTCCAGTAACTGCATAAATGTCAAATACACGTTTTGTGTTCAGCAGCTCCACAAATTAAAGGGGAATAGTCCAGGAATATCGGCTGTTCCTGTGCAGAGGCAGGCGTTGATAAATCTCCATGAGATCTGACTCTATTTCAGCCACATTCTGCCAAAGGAATTGAAAATGAGTTGTTAAACACCAGATTTGTTTTCTGGTACCAGCAGTTTTGTTTGAGCCTCGCTCAGATTACTTTCCCTTTTCTTTTTGGGATCTTGTCTCTCCAAAGGTGTTTCCTGGTGCCACATCCCTCCACAGCCATGCTCAGACTTGGAGACCTGCTCTGACTGACCTGAATCATAAAATCATGGAATGGTTTGGGTTGGGAGGGACCTTAAAGCCCATCCAGTTCCACCCCCTGCTGTGGGCAGGGACACCTTCCATTATCCCAGGTTGCTCCAAGCTCTGTCCAACCTGGCCTTGGACACTTCCAGGGATGGGGCAGCCACAGCTTCTCTGGGCAACCTGTGCCAGGGCCTCGCCACCCTCAGAGGGAGGAATTTTTTCCCAGTATCCCACCTAACCCTGCCCACTGGCAGTGGGAAGCCATTCCCCCTTGTTCTGGCACTCCAGTTTTTTATAAGATGTAGTGAGAGGACTGATATTTCAATTCCAGATGGAATTTGGAATTAACACCTAATTTGAGGAGCAGGTCTGTGACGTGTTCACGGCTCCCGGTTGAGGCTCTCAGCACAGCAAGGCACAGATGCTGCCCTGTCCAGGCTCCCCTCTAATCCAGAGGTGCTTCCAGGGCCTCTGTGGGCTGCCTGGTTCTTGCTGATCAAAGGGAAGCAATTAAATGCAACTTTGTCAGGAATTTTTGTCTTAATGTGTAATTTGACTCCCACTTTTTCTGAAGTATCTGACAATAAGGAGAGGAGATACCAGGGTTACCTTATCTCACAGAGCATGTTTGGGGTACAAGGCTGTTTTCTCATTGAAGATTTGACTAATTCCAAGAAGAACTGGGCTGAGATTTGGGGAAATATTGCGGATTTTTGGTAGTGATTTGCTCCTGGCAGAGCACAGCTTTGGTTGCTGGAATTTATTTCACCTGTGGGATGTTTGTTGGTTTAGAGCTGCCTTCGGTCTCTTTCTATATCACTTACCTGCCTGGGGACCTCTGTCCACCTCGGGGACTTTGTCCAGCCGTGGTGGCTCCAAAATCCCAGCGAGAACCACGGAGCTCCTGCCTCGAGGTCCCCTCGAGCTGGGGCTGCACCCAGGGGATGAGTGGGTGGGCTTGATCCACGTGCTTGGTTTGGGGCCTTTGCACAAGGTGGGTTCTAAGGAAGTTAAAACCTTGGAAACAAAGAGTTTGTGTCCAGAGAGAGCCTCTGTGCACCCCCTGAGCCCCTCCCTGGCCTGTCCCTCCTGCAGGTGCCCGTCGCTGCGTCGGAGGGCCCTGAAGATGTCTAACAGCAACACGGCACAGGAGTCCCTGGAAATTATGAAGGAATCGGAAAAAAAGGTGGTCGAGGAATCTGTGAACAAAACCAAATACGTATCCAGGTCACCAAGCAAGGAGGAGGTGGAGAAGGATGGCGGGGAGGAGGTCAGCGTGCGCCAGGAATCTCAGGTGAGTGTGGACGAGGAGAGCTGGGCCCTCACCTGCTGGTTCCTGTCCCTTCCCAAAGAGTCTGGAGCCTGGGCCCCCTTTTCCACAGGGATACCACACCGTGCAACCTCCCCAGCCTGCTCCCTTCCTCTTTAGCTGAATCTGTCCTGCCCAGAGCGATTGAAATATTTCCTAAACCTGGGAGTGGAATAACTGAAATATTCCCTGAGGACACTCGTGCTCCATCCCCAGGTTCTGGTGCCAGGGCTGTCACTTCCCTCTAACTGCTTTCTTTGATCTAGGGATGAGTTAATGACTTCATGTCAAGTGAAGGCATCCAGGGAGAGCTTGGTTTCAGGAATGCTGCTTGACTATTGCTTTGTTTCAGTTAAAAATAGGACGGGAGTGTTTTGGGATTTCATTTCAACAAGGAAAAATCTCTGTGCAAGCATCATTTGGGAGTGCTGGGACTCATTCCCATTGCTCTGCTCTCCTGCCACCTGTGCTTTTGGCTCCTTGTGGAGCCTGAAGCAGTTCCCTCCCTTCACTGCCTGCTGGATGCTACTGCCTTTCCAGCTGTGGGCTGGCACATCTGCCAGATGTGCTCACAGCTGCACAGGCAGACCAGGGAGAGCCTGGCCAGGCACTTTGGAGTGGAGCGGGGGAGGTTTCTGGGCTCGCAGGTGGCTCGGTGGCTCTCAAAGCAGAGCAGCAGCATCTGTGTCATGATCCCCTCTGGTGTCCCAGGAATGGCAGGAAACTTCCAGGTTAAGCTTTTTGCCTTCCCTTTTCTTTCTCCACAGAGGCGAACATCAAGTCACGGACATGCCAGGAAAAGAGCCAAGGTAGGACCTCTGCTGATATCCCAGTTTTCTTTGGGCTGTTCTGAGCTGAGCCCTGATCCAGCCCTGATCCCAGCTTTAGGATGCTGCTCCTCAGCCTTTCCTGTCCCCAGAAGCCACATGCAGCAGATGAAGGTTCAGGACAGGAATTTCCATGTGCTGGAGCACAAGTGCTCCTTTCTGACAGGGGAAAGGCTGGAATTACTCTGTCTGGAGGTCAGGTCAGGGAATGCAGGAATTAAGACAGGGAACGTCTCACCTCGAATATGGTTCAAAGGCTGAAAGAATAAAATAACTCAGTGCTCTGGGCTTCCAAGCCATTGTATATCCCTGTATATCCCATTATATTCCATTATTGAGCAGTTTAATTGGGAATAGCTGCACAAGTGGCTTGGGAATGCAGCTGCAGGAATTCAAGTGTGTGTTTCAGCTGAGGTGTTGTAACCACTCTCTTTTTTTTTCCTCTTTTCCAGTCTAACTCAAAGCTTAAACTGGTCAGGAGTTTGGCTGTGTGTGAAGAATCCTCAGGCCCCTTTGTGGATGGGCTGCTGGAGTCCCAGGTAGGCCCAGAATGAGATAAATTTGGGAGTGTGGGAGTGATCCATGTCTTGCTCTCCTGTGCCTTAGGTAGCCAAGACATTCCCACAAGAGCTGATAGAGACCGTCCCACGGTGCCTCTCTCAGCCACTGGCCTCTCCAGCCTGTGGAGACTCAGGGAATGTCTGAGAGACTCCAACCCCCTTTGTTTTGTCCCAGGACATCATCCAGCTGCACGTGAGCTGCCCCTCTGACAAGGAAGAGGAAAAATCCACGAAAGATGGGGTGGAGAAAGAAGAAAAAGACAAGAATAAAGAAAAAACACCAAGGAAGATGCTCTCTCGAGGTCAGGTGCTGGTTTGAACTGGGCAGGTGCTGGTTTGAACTGGGCAGGTGCTGCTCACCTGCTTTGGGAATCCTCTGGAAGTGGAGCAGGTGTTGGACAGGTGGTTGGTTTGTCTCTGCTGCTGCTGTGCAAGACTGTGGGTTGATAACATCATGGAATCCTGGAATGGTTTGGGTGGGAAGTGAGCTTAAAGCTCACCCTGCCCTGGGCAGGGACACCTTCCACTATCCCAGGTTGCTCCAGCCTGGCCTTGGACACTTCCAGGGATGGGGCAGCCACGGCTGCTCTGGGCAGCCTGTGCCAGGGCCTCCCCACCCTTGCAGAGAGGAATTTCTCCCCAGTATCCCACCTAACCCTGCCCTCTGGCAGTGGGAAGCCTTTCCCCCTTGTCCCATCACTCCAAGCCCTTGTCCAAAGTCTCTCTCCAGCTCTCATGGAGGCCCTTTAGGCTCTGGAGGGGGCTCCAAGGTCTCCCTGGTGCCTTCTCTTCTCCAGGTTGACCCACACTCATCCCATCCCACCCCTGCCATGGGCAGGGACACTTCCCACTATCCCAGGTTGCTCCAAACCCCATCCAACCTGGCCTCAGACACTTCCAGGGGTGGTTCATCCACATCCTTCCAGATCAGGACGTGGAGAAAGGGAGGGAGGGATTCTCTGGGCTGACACATTCCCCACAGACTCGGAGGTTCCTGGGGCATAAAAATGGCTAAAAGAGACACACTGGATCTGGGAAGCAAATTCCACCCAAAATCCCCCTATGACAGCTCCACACCAGTGCTGATTCAGTTTCACTGTTTTATTCTGCAATTATTTTCAAATTTAAAAGGGTGTGGGAAGAAGGGAAGGACAGGCCAGCAGGGCTTCCCAGAGCCTGCTGGATTTAAGGATTTTAAGGCAGAAGTTGCTTGAACCAAAGTAGGGAATATGCACCTGCAAGGACCTGCTGTGACAGCGAGGAGTGTCCAGAGTATGCTCCGAGGGGTTGGTTTTGGGACCAAGGTATCTTTCCATGAACCCATCCCATCTCTCTCTCTCTGGCATCCTCCTAATGGGGCCTTAGAATGCCCTGTACTGGGTGTGCTGGTCCTGCTGCCCTGGGAATAGGGCGCTTAATCCCTGGGTTAGATTGGAAAATGTGGGAACATCATCCTTATGCACCTGAAGACACAGAGACACACCCCTTTCCCCTTTCCCCTTTCC
>WBMZ01010444.1:0-25698 GCA_013400975.1 Atrichornis clamosus
GGGCGGCGGCGGGGCCGGGCGGGGGCGGTGCGGCTCGGCCCATCCCCTCCGCCTCCTTCCGCGACAGGTGCCGGCCGGGCCCCCGCGCTGCCACCGCACTGCTCCGCGCCGCAGCGGGACCAGTCACGGACCCTCTCGGCTGTCCCCTGGCTGGCGGGGCCGAGGCGCTGGAGCAGCGTCCGGGGAGCGGAGCGACGCGGCCGAGCAGCCGCAGAGGCGCAGCATCCGCACCCTGTCGCTTCCCACATCTTTAACATCTTCATTGTAGCAGAGAAATCATTAATTCCGTCGGGGGCAGGGACCGCCCGCAGCGGGCGAGGCCAGTCCGCCCGTCACCACGGAGCTGCCCCGCACCGCGCCGGCCGCTCCGGGGGCATATTCTGTCTCTGGGCTTCCGGGAGCAGTGCCCGGTCCCGGTCCGAGCCGCCCTCTGCAGCTCGCGGCTGGGGAGAGAGAGCAGTAAAAGCCCCCTGCTTTCCAGCTCCAGCTCCCCAAGGCCAAGCGGAGGAGCGAGGGCACCCTCCATGTGCTCTCTGCCCGGAGGCTGAGGGATCCCGACTCTCTCCCAGAGGTACCTAACATCTGTAAAGGAGCACTGCTCCAGCAGCAGTGACCGCATCCCCGGGGGCTGCAGCCTTGGCTGGCCCTGACTGGCCTTGGCCTTCCAGCTTCCATTCCAGGCACAGGGCACACTGCTCCGCCATCCCCAAGGATGGTCCCAGAGGCCCACCTGTACCACCTGAGTGGATCCAGTGATCCCAGTGGATGGGCTAAGCAGGACAGGAGACGAGATGTCAACAAAACTGCAGTTTCTCATTAATGGATCTTCAAAACACAAGCAATACAACATGAAAGCTCTAGGGCTTTCCTTTCCTGTGTCAGTGGATATTCCACACCTGCTCGCCTTCCTGACAGGCTGCAGCCACGACCATAGCCTATAACCCAGGTCCTGCTCTCCAGAACACCTTGTCCTCGCCAAGCAGAGCTGTTCTCTCCTCAGGTGCTGGAGTGGTGGGTGCATTCCTCTATCAGCCTTACAGTAAGCAAGCATGAGAACTTTTCTTTTTCCCTTTCTACACATCACTTGCGCCAGATCCTCTCCTTGCTCTACATCTCTGGGACAATATGAACATGAGGTACTTTGGAAGTACAAGATAGGACACTGGGTTGCAAACAAGCCTAAATAAATTAACAGCAGCACTTTACAAATGAGCTTATGTTCAATTCTCTAGTCAAACAACAGATAATTTGAAAGATGAGGCTGAACTAGAAAATAGCAATAAAGTAGGCTGGTACTGACCTACACTGTCTCATATTAATTTCTTTCATGCATCCAGCTGTGTTTGCCAAAGGCAAGAACCAACAAGTCTGATTAACTTAAACAGGCAATAGCTTTAAAATACTCCAAAACAGTAAATCCTTTTTTTCACAGCCTTGTTTCATTTTAATTCCAAGTTTGCCTTAAAACCTACATAATTAAACTAGACTCAGTCTTTGAGCCCAGCTGATAAAATACTCTTGAACCACCTGCAGAATGTTCCTGCAGTGCATGTGCATTCAGTTAACAAACCACTAAGTTGATCTGGTTCAGAAAAAAACCAAACCCTGTGTTTGCTGAAGTCCCTGGCAGTTGGTAGATGGATGCAGATGGTGCCTCTGGCCCTCACCAAGCCCCCACATTGGTCACACTCCAGGGGATGGGCTACGTCATGCCGTGACCTGGCTCATATGAAGAGCAAGGCAGGTGCCCAGCAGCAGCAGAACAAGAAGCCACGTGTTCCCGAGCCTCAGGGTGAGCTGGGTCCTCTGTAAAGTTGCGAGAGAAAATGTATTTGTGTATATTTGAAACCTGGACTGAAAAATTTACCTGAGCATCCTACACGCTACAGCCAAAACAGCACTGCATAGAACAGTCACACTGCCCTTGCCAGAGAACACCCTGACAGGGAAAGTAGGTGCAAGCAAGTGCCCAAATTCAACCAGATACTAAAGAGGGGTCTCCTGGTTTGGCAGGGTGCTGTGTGTTACCTGGGCATTTCCTTAAAAACAGCAAAAGAGAAATACACCTAGAGGGGAAAAAAAAAACCCAAACCAACAACCAAAAAAACCACACAAAACAACAACAACAACCACGTCAAGAGAGCAGCTCAGCATTGCTGGCTTTAGAAGAAAACCTGAAAAAATAAATCCTCTGAAAACTTCCTTTATGGAGAGCAGATAATCAGCTAGAGCAACAAAGCCTGTTTCTGAACCCCCCACTCATCCACTGCCCCGGGGGCTGGAACGAGCAGAGCACTCACTCATCAAATTACAGAGATCTGTCATCCTAAACCCTCGCTATCAAGTGACAGGGGATGCACTGAAACACTCTGCAAAGCTGTACAGAAGGGAACGGGGAAGAAAAGCCTTTATAGCACCCTCCAGCCAGGGCTGGCTGGGCACTGGCGCTCTCAGGACAGGGCTGGCTGGGTGCCCGGGGCTCTCCGGTACCCGGGCTGCTGCCGCGCTCGGGACCTCGACAGCCTTGCCGACAGCCGCGTCCCCCGGCAGCCCCGTGTGCCACCATGCCAGCGCAGCAGAAGAAGCTGATCTTTTGCACAGCCGGGGTGCTGAGCTTCGCCTGCGCGCTGGGGACGGCGGCGGCCATCGGCACCCAGCTGTGGGTGAGGGGGACGATCCTCTGCACCACGGGAGCGCTGCTCGTCAACGCCACCGGCCCGGAGCTGCACAAGTTCATCGGCGAGATCCAGTACGGGCTCTTCTCCGGGCAGCGTGTGCGGCAGTGCGGGCTCGGGGGGAGACCCTTCCAGTTCTCATGTGAGTACCGATGGCGTTTGAGTTCTTTACACCGCACTGCTGGCAGCTGGGGCGGCGGGAGAGGGCTGCCCGCACGGCCCCTCGCTCGGACACCGAGCTCTGCAACACGATATGTATGCCAAAGCAACGCTGCCCTCACAGCGCTTTGATCTTCAACGTACTTTAGGATACTAATACAGCCTGGCTAACATCTTCAAGAATCTATATTGCAGTTACACAGATATCCACATTTCAAAAGATTTACACTATTACTTTAAAAAAGGATATTTGGGAGATTTAATTAATCTCTGTCACCTTCCTCTGTGTGTCAACATTACAACATTACCTCTGTGCTGTCAAGAAGAATGAACTAAACCAGCAGGAACCTCACGAAAGAGCCAGAACACTGGCTGCTGTTGAGAAACAAAGAGGCCCAAAAGTTCACAATCTGTGGCCCTAATTGGAAGAAGCACTGGGGGAGGCTGTCTGGGGAATGCTGGCTGACTTGGTATCTGACCCACAGAATGTCATTAGTAGTGGTTCTGCTTTACATTCATAACCTCTTTATCTCCAAGAATAAGAAGATCAATAAAAAATGATCAAGACACGTTTGTGTCCAGCAGCACATGGAACAGGCAGTAACAGCCAGTTGCTGTGCGTACAATGTCACTCGAAGTTACTACAGCACACAGTTTATACTCCTGCCACAACAGCACATGCAAATCACTCACACCCGTGTTTTAATGCAAGGGAAGGTTACCAGATTAGGTACTAGAAATTATTTACTCTCTAACATTTTCCCAAAGTAGTAGAACAAGTTAATTTAATATGGTATTAATACTTGCTGTCTCTAAATTCCATCACTAATCTGTTTATACAGCTGAAGTTCCCTCTTAATTGCTTTGTGTGCCATCACAGTTATTGCACCCTGGGTGAATTTTCAGAGGGCTCTATGCAATTCCAAGGATTTGGTTTACTGCTGTAGGTGAGACTTATGACCTGGGGCTGGTCCAGCTGCCAGCAGCTCTGGAGCTGACCCTCACCAGGGCTCAGTAAGCAACAGCTGCGAGGCACAGCTGGACAGGGACAAGCAGCAGCCAGGGCAGGAGCATTCACCTCAGAGAGCACTTGGAGCAAGACGCTGATCGTGTTCCCTGGGGCTGCAGCAGCCCCCTCCCATCACCTCAGTGCCTTGGAAGCTCAGCAGGAGCATTTCAGAAAGCAGCATAAATGTATAAAATACACAGCCATAGCTTAATATACTCTCTGCACTTTAGCACATCTAAGGAGAATAGACACAGAAAATAGGCTAAATGATTTAGTTCTATGCTTGTTCCCATTAAATGCTCCCCTCTGACCACTCTATCTCTTTTAATTGTGATATGAATTTGCTCTGCTGGCAAACCCAGTTCAGCTGGGGAGAGCTTCTGCTCCATTTGCTCCTGCTCATTCCCATCAGTTTCTGGGTCAGCAGTTCATTTTCCAAAGGTCTCTGCCATGCACACCACACACGGGTTCATTCAGTACCATGAAGGAATGCTTTCCTTTCAAGACAACATTGCTTCTGGAATTAATTTTTCCTGATACATCACATATAAAATTTTAATGACACAAACAGCTATAGACACAGGTGCCAAGGCAAGGATTCAATATTATGCCGTAACTTGTTTTCTTAAAATAAACAATACAAAATTGTATTAATAAATACAGAGTTTTGCAGGTTTTCCCAAAACATCAGGTAGTGTCACGGGAACTAATGCTATTTCTTGTAGGAATCCTGCACAGGGAGGCACTGGAAGGGGCTCTCAGGTCTCCCCAGAGCCTTCTCTTATCCAGGTTAATACTTCCAGCTCTCCCAGCCTGGCTCCAGAGCAGAGGGGCTCCAGCTCTTGGAGCACCTCTGTGGCCTCCTCTGGACTCACTCCAGCAGCTCCACATCCTTTTGATATGGGGAGCCCCAGGGTTGGAGGCAACTCTGCAGGTGGGGTCTCATCTGAGCAGGGCAGAGGGGCAGACTCTCCCCTCACCTGCTGCCCGTGCTGGGAGATCAGCCCATCACAGGGGGCTGTTTCTGAGGGCCAGTGTCCATGGCCAGAGCACGTGGAGCTTCTCGTCTACCAGCACCCCAAAGTCCTTCTCCTCGGGCTGCTCTCAGCCCATTCCCCACCCAGCCTGTGCTGGGATTGCCCTGACCCCCATGCAGGACCCTGCACTTGGCCTTGATGAACTTCATGAGGTTTGCAGACATTTGTTTCATTGATTTCCCTTTCATTTAGTCAGGGAGATAACTGGGGTGTTAGGTAACAACACCCCATTAGCTGCTGCTCTGTGTTTCTGCATGGAGCTGCAGAGCAGTTTGCCGGTAAAGACTTTACAAGGAGGATTAATTGATGTGAGGCTGCTTTACTCTCCACACATCCCAGCCACAGCAAGGCAGCACGAGGCACTCTTACCCCACTTTAGTCATGTCCTCACAGATCAAGAGCGGTGAAGTGTATTTCACAGTTCCTTCCAAAATACCTGTTGTTGCCAAACAAATAGGAATGATTGAAAATCATTCTCTCATGCTGTCTGAATGACTATCCCTGTGTCCCAGACAAACAGGATCACAATTTGAAATAGTAGTTAAAAAGCTGCATAAAAATAATTAGAATAAATTAATCCTGAACTTGTGCATCAATGGTCCCAGTATAATTTCATTTCCAATGTCACAACCCTCATGAACATAAACAAAAACAGAAAGTCTGTTTATGGATTTATTGTCCCACTCCCAAAGCAGAATGGATGGCCAAGCCTTCAGCCAAGGGAGATCAGCCCCATAACACTGGTACTGAGAGAGCCCTCCATGACACCTTGTGCCAGACCTGCCTCCTCAAATACAACTTCCTGGTTTTTCCCCCAGAATATGCTGTTCACATTAAGGACCAAATACCACCCTCAGGAAAGGGAGGAGAGGCTTTGCCTGGAGATGGACTCTCTCTCCTGCCCAGTCTATGCTTCTGAGTTTCACAGAATTTCTCTGCCTCCAAACATCCATGAAAACCCATTTCTAGTTAATAACTTAATCTGATTGCATTTAGAAGAGCAGGATTAAAACAACTATCACAAACCAGCAGGAACCCTCTGGCTTGACTTCAGAGACAACTTTTCTTAATATATATAATAATGTTGTGTTTGTTTTGTTTTCAGTTTTTCCAGATTTGCTCAAAATTATCCCTGCAAGTATCCATGTTAGTGTCATTCTCTTCTGTACAGTACTGATCATCTTTGCTCTGGTGGCAGCAGGGTTCTTCATGTTCAATGCTTTTGGCAGCCCCTACGAAACCCTGCATGGCCCTGTCGGGTTGTACCTCTGGAGCTTCGTTGCTGGTGAGTACCCCCAGGCCTGTCCTGCCAGCAAGCCAGGCAGGAAGGCGTGTGATTCTGCTGTATCAAAACATGCATTTTCCAAATTGAAGTTAAAAGACAAAATGGGGAAATCCCCCACGAGGGTGGGTGGCAGGATGGGAATGATCAAGCAGCTGCAGGAAACCGTGGCAGAAGGGTCCATGAGCCCCGGGGACCCAGAGCTGGCTCTGCATCGCGGACACCCAACACACAGTCAGAACCAGGAACCACACCGCACCGGAAAAGAGGGGAAAAAACCCCCAAAATATGTCAGTGGTGGAACTGCTCCCACAACAGGAGGGTTCCAGACAATGTAAGCAAGGTCACCACTTAGAGCAGCACAGCCTTCCCAAGGACGAAAGAGCTGAGCAGCAGAGAGCGAGAGGTGGCAGCAGCTCACTGTGAGGGGCTCTCTGAGAAGAGCCACTGCCACACAGGCAGGGTAACACCCGCTCTCTGTGCTGCTGGCTTGGCTGACAAGCAGACTTACCCTGACTTTACAAGGTATTACATGTTACAATCATAATTTCACAAAGGACTTCAGTACCTGTTTATCTTTAGACATGCAGACAGCTCCGTTATGCTCAACGGGACAATGAGCAGCTTAACAGGAGCACAGACACTTTGCTGGCTCAGGGCACTACAGCAGCTGTGATAAGTATTGCTGGTCCTGAGCCAAATTCCATTAGAAAAGCTTACCCATTTCTATAGCCATTAGCTTGGATTCCAAAACTAATCCCTGTTAAAGCTAAGTTACAGTGGCCATAAGAATATTCTCTGTGTGGTATTTGGCTGTAGCATACATCACACAGCATGGCTGAGGGATTGCCGAGGTGATGAGCGTCTCTCCCTCCCTTTCAGGTTCCTGTGGTTGCTTCATCATGATTCTCTTCTCCTCAGAGGTAAAGATCCACCATCTTTCAGAGAAAATTGCTAATTTCAAAGAAGGAACCTTTACATTCAAGACTCACAGTGAACAGTTTGCGAATTCCTTCTGGACCATCCTGGTTTGCTCCCTGGTGCACTTCATGAATGCCCTGCTAATCAGATTTGCTGGATTTGAATTTCCCTTTTCAAAACCAAAAGATTCAGGGACAATCACAGGAGCAGTTGACCTGATGTATTAGAATTACGGGATTTAAGAACATTTCAAGTAAAGAGATTCATCACTATTACATCAACAGCCACCAGATGTACCAACTTGTGAATGATTAGTTCTAGAAAAGGCAAAACAAAAAAAAGAGAAGGTTTCAAGTAAGTGTCAATATGGTATATGCAGTAAACAAAAGAAGATGTGAATGTCTGGACAGAAATGCCCTCTTTCTTGGGGTAATATCTTATTAAGACTTTTTTTTCCTGTAAGCTATTTGAAAAGTATCTAGTATGAAGAAAACTATGAGTCTCAGTAGCATTGCACTGACTCTGGAAAGTCCAACTGATGGGTTGCAGTAGAAACACACACTCACCAGCAGCAGCTTTGCCCTTCAGCCCTGGTGAAGGCAAGGATGCAGCCGTGACGATGTCAGGGCTGTAGGGAACGAGGACACCCAGCAAACTTACAGACAACCAACAAAGGACAGGGCAACACACAGGCTCTGCCCCAACACCACCCAGGCTCCAGCTCACATGTGCAGTGCTCAGAAGGCAAAACCCAAGCTCCTCACTTTGATCTGGCATCACATACCTGGCAACAGCATAATTTCTCTCCATAAAGCTCTCTGGGTTTTTTTATTTTAACAAACCAAACTGTGCTCTGAACCCAAACTCCCAGGAGCCCTTGTTTCCCCAGTGGTTGCTGCAGCTTGGTGACAAAGCTGACACAGCACACCAGACACAGGGGAGATGCCACATGCCTGAGGGGAGGCAGGGGGGCTTGGCATTGCTGAACAACCTCTCTGCAGCTCACCAGGCAAAGGACATTTCCCAGAGCAGAGTGATAGGAGCGAGCCCAGGTACCTTCACCTTCCACTGCCCCCTCCAGAGCTCCCAAGAGCCCTGCCCAGAGAGCAGCCCTGCAAATTCTCATCAAACAATACCAATAAACCAAGTCAGAACCTCTGGCAAAGGGCAGCAATAACACAACAGACAGGCTCCCACACACACTGCAGCTCAGCAGGGACCGAGGAATGAACTCATGAGGGTCTGGTGCGGGAAGCCAGAACGGACGGACACATCAGCTCTCACATCCTTAAATATCCCCAATTCAGCAAAAGCAACAGACGCTTCCCCAGGCAGAGCCAGCCCACTTATGGGCAGGCAGAGCACAGGAGCATCATGCCACCAAACACCACCTCTGTGGGGTTACCTGGACACCTTGGAGACAAGGCACTCCTCACAGGACACAGAGACAGCACTCAGAGCAAACACAGGCAGAGAGCCCCTGCCCCAGTCACCATTTATCTGCGGAGCCTGCACCCAGCTGTGGGTGAGGAGCAATCCCACCCAGCATCCACCCAGTCCCCCAGGTACAGATCAGGCCCAGGTACCAGGTATCAGAGCCCTCTATGCTTCAGGGTCTACCAGTCCACGAGGCCTTATTGACTTTGATGCCATTTTTATACTTTTACTGTGAAAGGCAAAACACTGCTGGGTTATTGTAAAGGTTTGTCAGCTGCATCCTTTCCCAAGACAGCTCTGCCCCTGCATCTCCCTGGATTTTAACAACGTGGAAGGCTTTCTGCAAGTCAGCAGGACCCCCAGCTTTTTTTCAAAATTTTCTTCTTAATCTATATACATATTCTTCCTAATGTTAATATATGTTCTTAAAACATAATTTGGATTGCATCTCATTGTATCATTTACAACATATCAAACCCAAATCCGTCCCTTTGCTGTGCAGGCAAGAGCAGCCCCAGCCTGGGGTCCGGGTGTCCTCACAGGGGTCACTGTGCTGGGAGCCCGGCTCCACTGCCCCCGCATCCCACCCCATGCCCGAGCATTAGCCCGGCTGATCCTAAGGCAAACAGAAACTTCTTACCAGCAAAGTAAAATTACGACAGTGCTTGTGTGTTTGACCGGCTGAAAGCGTCAGAGCAGGCACGGCCCGCCCAGCACAAACCCTGAGGGAGCTCCAGCATGGACCCTGGACCCCCTTTCATCCATGAAAATACCCCTGCTCCTGCTCCATGCTGGAAAACGCCCCCGCTCCTGCCCCACACTCCTGCCACCCGCAGCCCATCCCCGAGCAGCCACCTCTGTCGTCAGCACCCCCCCGCTCTCCTGGCATCAAACATTAATGCTGCCGGTACAGAGAGCGGAGCAGTGCAGGCTGCGACGGGCTCAATCACGACGGGACGCGGGTGCTGCCCGCAAGCCCCGGGGGACGGGCAGGGAGGTTGGTGCCTTTCAGCAGCGCGGGTCAGGGAACTGCCCCCCCAGCAGCTCCAGCGTCCCCGTCCCGCAACATCGCCCGGAGCATCACTCGGAGCATCGCCCGACGGGAGCGCGGCGGCTGCGATGGGTGACCGAGAGTCTGAGCACATTGTGCCGACAGAGCTGCAGGAGATCACCAGCAGAATCTCTGATCTGAACAAATGGAGAGAAATCTTTCGTTTCTGTGGGTAAGATTTTTATTCTGCTTCTTTACCGCATTTTTAATTTCAAGTGGTTATTCAATATAATTTTAAAGCTATGTTTTATTGCAAAACTTATGTGACAATGACAAAATGTCCTCGCGTACTCAGTAACATGAGTGCTACAGCTCTTACTCTTCCTTTGTTCTGGGATACTCTTCTGTCTGGGCTTGGGTTTCTGCATGTACTAGCAATGCCTCTGTTGGATTTTTAAGTTTGTACTTTATTTTACCTTTTCAGCTTGGAAATCAGCAGCACAACTCATCAAGACACACTTTCTCCAAAGGTAACATTTTCTGTTTGGTGAGTTTTGGGCTGTCCTTGGTTGGCACACTGAGGAGGTCACACATCCATACCTGCAGCCCAGGTCTCTACAGAGATTCATTTCTCATGCTGCACCTTTGAGATACTGACATTTTCCTCAGGTATTTTGAAATCAAAGGACCAGACCAGTCCAACACAGATTAAGCTTTCTGCCTAAAATTAACGGTTTTCACAGTCAGTTTTAGAATACATGAAAAAGGAAAACAAAGATTTCCAAAATGTATTTGGAAAACCTGCTGTGCCCTTAGGTTGGGAGGCAGTGAAGGGTCTACCCTGTAAGTGTTACTCCCTGCTCCAGTCATTAGCTCGTAGGGATGTGTTGGGAATGTCTGAAAACAGCTGGAAGTCAAGGGCACCCATGCTCCAGGGCAGCACGTGCCCCTCACCCCCTGTCAGACTCCAGCCAGGTGCTGTGCCCACCCTGGGAATATGGGGGGAGGTTTCACTGCACAGAGGCAGCAGCCCTGCGGTGATGCCCCGTCTGCTCCTTCCCTGCAGCAAGGACGGAGCAGTGCTGGCAATGGACCACTCGGAGCTGAGGAGTCCCCGAGGCCGCAGACTCCCTCCACCGTCCCCCAGCCCCTCCTGCTCCCTCCGGGCACGGGCGGCCACCCCATCTCCCTGGACACTGCAATGGTGAGTTGCCTGCTGAATTAAGCATGAGCTGTAATTGAATCTCCTGAAGGGAATGAGGCTGGGAAACCCTTCCAACCCTGCGGGTGGCAGGAGTGTGGGGCAGGAGCGGGGATGTGTTCTGGCAGTTCAGTGCATCGTTGGTTGCAGGCTTCAGCCCGCTGTCAGCTGTACAGGGTGTGGAATGGGGAGGGATTATTTAGGAGACCCTTAACGAACATGGCTGGAATGCAATCTTAAAGCTGATACGCAATAATTCTCGTGAGAGAACCAGTCAAATGATAACAGACAACATTTCCCTGACGAACAGCCTCAGGACAGGAGGCAGGATCATGGAATCATAGAATTTTTGGGGTTGGAAAAGGCCTTTAACACCATCAGTGAGGGATTTCAGCTCCTGTCCCCAAAAGCTCTGCTGTCAGGTGCTGTTGTCCAGCACCTTGGGGGTTCTGCAGGTGATGGCAGGATGGGCCCCAGTGCAATCTTCCCCAAAAGGTGCACTGTACCCAAATGCAAGTTATTACACACTGCAACCAAGCTTCACCAGAGCGGCTGAGTGCTGAGTGAAGGCCCTGCATTGACCTCAAACATCACCTTGGCTCTGACGTTGTGAGATCTGGCTCCAGGCAGATCGTGTGATACTGCTCTGGCTGTGGGCACGTGCTGCACCTGCACTCCCAGACCTGCTGATGTTACAGACCCTTCATGTTGGGATGAGAGCACCGAGCCTGGCTGCTCTGCCTCCTCCTCCACAGAGGCTGCAGCAGCTGCTGTTCAGGAACACAACCTCCCTCTTTAGCTGCGAGTGGGCAGCAGCACACTTCAAGTTCCGCCGGCCACACTCCGACCTGGCCTACGCACTGGAGACAGGAAAGGTAAAGGTGTCACACAGCCACCAGCACCAGCTCCTTGGTGTCTCAGACACTTGTGGGAGCCAGTGCTGGGGGCCTCAGCAGCACACACCCCTGTATCCTGCACACCTGTACCCTGCAACCTGTCCTCCACACACCTGTACCCTGCACACCTGTACTGCACACATCTGCACCTCGCACACCTGCTCCCTGTATATCTGTACCCTGCACACCTGCACCCCACGCTCTGGGTTGAGCTTTCCCCACTGGGCAGGCTGCAGGGACTCCAGCCACGGCCCCCTCCACAGCTGCCCTTGCAGGAGAGCTGCTGGCCTGAAGCTGGAGTGGGATGGATGGCTTGGTGCCAGCAGCTGGCTGCGGGCATGGACTGGGATACCCTGGTGTGAGATGCTCCCTGAGGGGGTTCAGGAGAGAGGCAGCAGGCTGCACAAAGCAGGATGACTTGTTTCTTTTCTGGGAATTAGCCTTACCTAATTCTTCCTGCCCCACCTAGAGATCCAACAGGTGAAGTCACCTACACTATCATTTTCTGAGAAGGAAGCTTTCTTCTTCCTTATTTACCATCACAACACTGCACCCAAAAAAGCAGAAGGCCAAGATACACACTCAAGTTGTAAATCCCCTACACTTGTCTGGAGGCTGAAACACTGGGTAGAACCACAGGTGCCACTCCCTGCATTCCAAGGCTCTGTGCCTCATGTCAGCCCTGGGCTGCCTCAGGACCCCTGTCCCTTTGCTGCAAGGTTGGAGGGGAGAAAAAACAAACTGTGGAACTTCCAAGCACACATCGTGCCTGAAGCTGGATGCCATTCCCTGGGGCAGAGTGCTGCAAAGGAGGGAGGGAGGGCACCCCTGGTGGTCACCCAGAGGGATCCCCACTGACCCTACCTCCGGGCCGGGATTACCCCGCAGCTTCTTCTCTATAAGGGCTTCTTGTTGTCCCACTGGCCAGGGACTGCTGGGAATGGTACATGCTGGTTCAGGCTCCTCAGATAGGGTGGGTATTTTCCTGTTCCTAGGGAGGAATGAGAGCCATTCTGGTGGCTGTACAAGCGCACATCCTCACATACCTGCTCTTTGCAAGAGACACAGAAGGTACCCACCTGGAAAGGTAAGTTGCTGGGTCTCATGGTACACACAGGAATTATTTCTGTGCATTGTTTAGTCTCAGGCAGACCAATGCCAGCCTCTGGGTTCAGCCAAACCAGACCTAGGTTCAGGTGTGCAGCTACAGGTGGGGATTTGCACTAGGAGAGATGCCTTGGCTAACCCCCAGGCAAGGCTTCTTCCCACCAAATCCTGATTTCGGGACAGTGGCGTGTGCCCCCCACCTCCCTGGTGCCACGGTCACAAGCCCACAGTGTCCCCCTGGCACAGGCTGTGCCGGATCGGGCAGTGGGAGCAGGGGCAGGCACTGGCCGCAGCCCTGGCAGAGACCCTGTGGGCAGCAGGAGGAGGTGGCAGAGCCGTCGTCTGCCTCGTCACTGCCCCTGTCACCGTGATGCCACGCGGAGGCTACAGAGCCGACAGCTTCACAGAGAGAGTGAGTATGGAACCATCTTCTGCCAATGGGATTTTCCCTAAAGACACCCTCGGCCTGAAACGTGAAACCTCCTACACCTGCTCCCTCACTTACTGTGCGCCACAAACAGTGATCACCCCAGACCCAGGTCCTGGCGCAGCCCAGGACACATCCACCTCCTCACAGGGGCTGCTGCTCCTCTTCACCAAAGGCCCACCTTCCTTCTGCAAAAATCCTCTTAAATCAAGGCTGCTCCCCTGAATCCCTGCACAGAGGCAGAGCCCACAGCTGGGGAAGGGGCAGAGCCAACCATTGCATTGTTCTTTCACTTGACTAATGGAACCACAGGATTCAAAAGCTCAGCTTTTTGGTATAATTCATATCTCCTTTACATGTCCTTCCTTGTGCTCATGCCCAACAGATACGGCTGTTCGAGTTCTTGGAGAAAGCTGCTGCTCAGGAATTCATCTCTGATCACATAAACTGTGTAAGTGGGGATAACTGCTTTATCCAAGTTACGTTCTTGCTGAACTACATCTTATTTCCCATTCAAATTTGACCCTTTGGAGACAACAGTGTTACCGTCATCAGGACATTCACACAGTTAATATACAGTTAGTTCATTAATCATTTCCAGCCATTCTGGTGGAGAGGGATCCTGCTCCCATTAAAATTCCTGGGATTTTATCCATTATTCCAGCTCTCTCAGCCCACAAACACTGGGAAAATGGAGCAGCATTTTGTACATCATTCAAATACAAGATGTGGTTCCTTGCAGCCTCAGCCAAAATGTGAGAAGAAATTGTACAAAACCCATTTGGCCAATAACTAGAAGTTTCTTCTTTCTTTTTTTAACCTGACCCTATTCAACAAAACTAGTTATAAAATCTTCCTGGAGTAACACCTTACTCAACTAGCTCAACACGCTCATCTAAGGATATATTGAAGCAGATGAATTGTTTTAATTAAACATGGTTTACTGGCCTTAATTCCTCCTCTGTGATCCCTTTTTTCTTTTTCCAGTTCAAAGGTGAAGGAAGCCATGGAGTGATCCTGTTTCTATACAGTTTACTTTTCTCTAGGACACTTGAAAGGTATATTTTGCTTTTTAAACATTTTCACGTAGTTTGGTTACATCTTCTGAAATGACTTTTCCTTTCCTCCCATTCCCATTGGTCAGGCAGGGTTGTGCAGTGTCACCTCTGGGACAGGCCCAGTGCTGCCCTGATGATCTGTGCTTGGCCATACAGGGTCCAAGAGGATTTGAGTGACACAGCTCCTCTGTTGAATGTCAATTCTGGAAACGTCACATGTACAGAGGTAGGATCAGCCACATGTCTCAAACTTTCTGGTTTTGCTATTCCCACATTTGATATAAGAAAAAAATCTCATTTGTTCATTCAAAGAAAAAAGAAGCATAAGGTCATCACAGAAAAATATTTTGCAATTTTAATAATGACTGTGCATTTAAAAACCAGATGATGATGATAGTAACAATTTTTTAAAAGCCAGCGGCAGCCTGGCATTCCCCTGCTTGTGTCAGGCATGACAGAGCTGGGAGCAGGACACCACTGCAAAGGGTGTTTGGTCCACGTGCCCCTGGTGTGACCATGGGCTGTTTTCCCCCAGGCCGTGCTCAGCCTGCTCCTGACGGGACGAGCGAGCCCGCGGGAGCTGGGCGTGGGCCGGGAGCCGGGAGCCGGCGGTGCGGAAGGTGGGACCCGGCGGCAGCGGGGCCCCGTGGGCTTCCTGCGCTGGGAACGGGCGCCCGTGGAGTGGCAGGTGAGCACAGCGACGGCCCCACGGCCAGCAGATATCTGGGCTTGGCACAGCCCGGGTTCCTGGCCAGGCTCCTCCCGCCCAGGTGAGCCCCGGGCTGCGGACGCCCCGGCTGCCCGTCTGGGTGTGCAGTGTCTCGGGCAGGCACGGCGTGCTCTTCAGCACCGACAGACGGCTGCTCTCCGACTGGAAATCCGAGAGAATCTTCCACCTGTACTTCTACAGCGGGCAGCAAGAGCAGACCCAAACAGCCCACCTGACAATAGGTACAGACCCAGGCTTACTACAGAGTGAGGTATGGGTGTAACAGACAACTGTCCTTCCTGTGTTAAATACTCAAGACAAATTTTAAACACACCAGGAAACAGGATTGTTTCATGATTAAGTCAAAATTTATAATAACTTTCTCTCAAACTGTCGTGGTTTAACCCCATCCAGCCCCAAGCCCCACGCAGCCCCTCACTCACTCCCCACCAGCAGGATCAGGAAGAAAATTGGAAGGGTAAACGCTGGAGAATGGATGGGTTGAAATAAAGACAGTTTAATGGGAAAAGCAAAAGCCACACACACAGGCAAAGCAAAACAAGGAATTCATTCCCTGCTTCCCATGGGCAGGCAGGTGTTCAGCCACCTCCAGGAGAGCCGGGCCACACAGGTACCAGTGACTTGGGAAGACAAACACCATCACTCCGGAAATCTTCCACCTCTTTCTCCTTCTTCCCCCCACTTTATATACTGAGCATGATGCCAGATGGCCTGGAATATCCCTTTGTGTCTCCTGTCCTGACTGTATCTTCTCCCAACCTCCTGCACCCCCACCTTCCTCACCAGCGTGGCAGTAGGAGGAACAGAAAAGGCCTTGGCTCTGTGTAAGCACTGCTCAGCAATAACAAAAGCATCTNGCTCAGCAATAAGCATCTCTGTATTATCAACCCTGTGTTCAGCACAAATCCAAAGCACAACTCCATACCAGGCACTGGGAAGACAATGAATTCTACCCCAGACAAAATCAGCACACCAAGGCAGCGAGGCTGGTGTGCAGCAGGGGTTACCTGCCTGCTTTCTGCAGCTGTCTGAGGCTGAAGTCTGTCTTCCTGCTCAGCACCAGATGCCACCGTGGCCATCGTGTTCCCCTCCAAGTTTCACATCCCCCGCAGGAGGGGTAAACTGCTCCTGTAGCAAAACTTCGGTTGTGAACCAGGTTTCATGCTTGGGGTGCAAGGTCCTTGTTTCTCTGCGGCTGTTCATCACTTGCCTTCCTCGCTGGGTGCCTCCTTCTTCCTTGCTCTCCTGCCACTGCAACATTTAAAGTGAAGTCAGAACCTTGACACTAAAGGGTAAGTCTGCAGGGAAGTGGGGTGATTTGAGATCCACTGTCATGATACCCTGTGGGGCCACAGATACTATCTGAGCATCTGCTCAGTAAAGCAGTATGCAAACACACCATGCAAGGAGCCCAGAGCTGCATTTAGAGCAGCGGAATTTCCCGGGGGCCCCATGGTGCAAGGGCAGTCCCCAGCCCGGGAGGCCCTGCCGATGCACCCCCGGCTCCCTGGGGCAGGACAGCAGCACACCCACACCGATACAGCTGCAGAAGCTTCTGCTTTTAACCTTTGCTGAAACCCTTTTGATGGGGGTTGGGTTTTTTAGACATTTTTTAAAACATTTTTTTCATTTCCTCTTCAGACACTCATTCACATCACTGGGAAGAGGGCCAGGGTGAAGACCCCTGCAGCCCAGGGAGGAGGTGTCCAGCCCTGGAGATGGCAATCAGGACCAAGTGGGCGGGTGCGACCATCAGCTGGAATGGGACAGTCCCCTTCTTCTGAGAAGCAGGACGGATCCCTGCTCCTGAAGGGTACCGGCATCTCCCACACACTGCCGGCTCCACCAGCCACTTCAGCCTGGAGGACAAAAAACTCTTTCCCCAGCCTTTGTTGCATTGAGGGGACGCCCTGTCCATAAGGCATCACACCCCCTGCAAAAGCATGCACCAGTGAGGAATGGTCACTAGCAATGCTGCCCCACTGCACATCTTTTCCAGGTGGTAAGATGCAGGTTCTCCTGCTTCCCACAACAGCTGGCAGGAAAAGGAAAGAGTCAAGCTCTAACACAGGCTGCCCAGGGCAGTGGTGGAGTGTCCATCCTTGCAGGGATTTAAAAGCTGTGTAGGTGTGGCACTCAGGAACATAGTTTAGAGGTGGCCTTGGCAATGCTGGGGGAATGGTTGGACTTTATGGGTCTTAGAGGGCTTTTCCAACCCAAACCATTCTGCAGTTCTGTGATTCAGTGATTTTACTGCCATTGCCAAATCCTGGCATCCTGAGTTAACCTGACAAGCACGGGCACGGCACATCGCTTCTCTCTCACAATAACCACTGTCCACTTCCTTTTTCATTGTCATCACTCCAAAACGACCTGTTAGTCACACCCTTAGTGTGCTGCTAATGACAATTTAGAACAATAAACCTTCTGCAAGTGATCCAGAAGCTTGGCTCAAATTTATTGAATTTTACATTAAAAAAAAAAAAAAAGTGGTGACATCCAGGCTGAGATTCTGCTGTGCCAGGCTGAGGAGATGCCGGTTACCGCTGATGTGGAGCCTGCACCTGCTGCTGCCCCCATCTTCAGTTTATGCTCAATTCAAGGCACCCCAAGCATGTGGCGTCCTCCCAGTGACACTGGGAGATGAGCCCCAGGGCTGCCAGGGATGCAGTAGCCCATCACCCTGCAGTGACAGCACCAGCCACTCCGGCCACCAGCACCGGCTGGGGAATGGAGCAACAGGAGCAGAGTCCCTATCCATTTAGCCATGCCATAGCCCCCAGATCCCTGTCTCCCACCCTGGCCCCTGCTCCCCATCCCCTCACAAGCCCAGTGTGATTGTGAAAGGCAGGAAAAGGAAGAGAAAGCTGGCTAAACCCAGCTAAACGCGGCTGCACCTGCTGAGGGAGCACAAGCCCTCACCACCTCCCTCAGGCTTCCATCCCGCATCCCCACATCTTCACATCCTTTTGTAACCTTCTTGCCATGTGAGGCTAGATTTCAGCTGCTCATTTCCCTCCATCAGAGCTGAGCCCTAACTCACTCCCATCAAGTCACTCAGGCTTAGCAATGCTTTAGGTCTGAGTGTTAGTCAAATTTCTCTGAAAAATCCCCCAGCTCCGGCACCTCAGGAAGTGCTGTCCTCATGACAACAGCTACAGGCTTTCACTTCTACTCTGGAAGTCCTTTGCAAAAGACAAATAAACCTTGCAAACCCCTGCCACATCGCACTGATGCTCAGAGGTGCTATTATGCCCTGTAATACTTTGTGGGGGATCAGAGGCTACACCACCAAGAATGCAAACAAATCCAGACACCCAAAAATGAAATTTCTGCCATGATTGGGAACCTGGCATGAGTCAATCTCATGGACGAAACACGTACCAGAGCCCCCGGCAACAAGGCCCCTCTCCTGCAAGGACCTGGTCACAGGTAACACCACTTTGGTTAAAAATGCTCCACGTGGGTATCTCAGAACGAAGCATTACTCATTCATGGACAAGAAGCCTTGGAGTCAAATTGCAAGGAGAATTTTGGGGAAAATAGCATTGGAAGGGTTCAAGGCCAGGTTGGATGGGTCTTGCAGCAACCTGGTCTGTGTAAGGTGTCCCTGCTCATGGCAGGGGTGGAACAAGATGGGATTTAAGGACCCTTTCGACCCAAATCACCCTGTGATTCTGGGATTCCAGGGGGGCTTTAACAGACACGTACATGTGGTGCTGAGGGACATCAGTTAGTGGCAGCCTTGGTAGTGCTGGGTTAATGGTTGACTGAATCATCTTAAAGGTTTTTTCCAACCTAGATGATTCTGTGGTTCTATTGTTCTGTGATTCACTTCTCCAGTGTTACTGAAACACTATGTGTTTCACAGATGTTTAAACTATTGGATTTTTTTACTCAAACTTTTTTTCAATCTGGGGAATGAAACTAGCCCAACGTGTTCAATTATCTGATCTTCACGTGTAAAACCAGAGCTAGGAAAACACCTCATTCTACAGAACATTTTAAATCAGACCAAAACACCTGTTACTGTTCTGTCTCACAGCCCCAGTGAGAGGGAACAGTCCCGGTCAGTGTAGGCAGCCCCGTGAGGGCGGGCGGTGCCGGTGAGGGCACAGTGCCTGGTGAGGACGGGCAGCGCTGCTGAGGGGTACATTGCCTGTGAGGGGCATAGTCCCCGGTGAGAGGGGCACAATCCCCGGTACGAGCGGCACGGTCCCGGGTGTGAGGGGCCCGGTTCCGGGGGTGAGGGGCACGGTCCCGCTGGGGGGGGCACGGTCCCGGGTGCGAGGGAGATGGTCCCGCTGTGAGGGGCACGGCTCCGGGTGTGAGGGGCACGGTCCCGCGGTGGGGGGCACGGTTCCGGGGGTGAGGGGCACGGTCCCGCTGGGGGGGGCACGGTCCCGGGTGCGAGGGGCACGGTCCCGGGTGTGAGGGGCACAGTTCCGGGTGTGAGGGGCAAAATCTCCGGTGTGAGGGGCACAATCTCCGGCGTGAGGGGTACGGTCCCGGGTGCGAGGGGCACGGTCCCGCTGTGAGGGGCACGGTCCCGGTGTGAGAGGTACGGTCCCGGGTGTGAGGGGTACGGTCCCGCTGTGAGGGGCACAGTCCCGGTGCGAGGGGCACGGTCCCGCTGTGAGGGTCACCCTGCCCGTGAGGGCGGGCAGCCCCGCGCGGGGCACGCCGGGAGCGGGGCGGGGTCCGCGCGCAGCCGCCGCTCGTCCAGCGCCGCCCCGTCCATCCTCATCCTCCTCCTTCTCCACCTCCTCCTCTTCCTCCTCCCCAGCGCGGCCCGATGGTGACGGCGGTGCCGAGGCGCGATGAGCCGCCCGTCCTCCGCCGGTCCCGGGCCTAGCAAGCCCTGCGGAAAGCAACAGCAGCAGCAGCCGCACGCCCCGTCCCCCGCCGCCGTCCTGCCGGGGACCGGCGGGGCTTCTCCGCTGCCTCCCCCTCCTCCTCCTCTTCCTCCCCCCCAGCAGCAGCAGCAGCAGCAACAGCAGCAGCAGCAGCAGCAGTCCCCGACCTCGCTCTTCGAGTGCCCCATCTGCTTCGACTATGTCCTGCCGCCTATCCTGCAGTGCCAGGCCGGGCACCTGGTGTGCAAGCAATGCCGGCAGCAGCTGAGCCTCTGTCCCACCTGCCGGGGCTCCCTCACCCCCAACATCAGGAACCTGGCCATGGAGAAGGTGGCCTCGGCTGTCCTCTTCCCGTGCAAGGTAAGGATGAAGGGCTGGGCAGGGGGACGGGGATTGGGGGGGGGTCCGGGTGGCCCTTTAAGGCTGCCCAGACCACCTCCCCATCCCCGTCCCCCTGAGGAAAACCCCCACCCATCACCCCCACATCCCCATCGCGCTGCAGAAACCCCCTACCCATCACCCCCACATCCCCCTCGCGCTGCAGAAACCCCCTACCCATCAGCTCCACATCCCTATCCTCAGACTACCCCCTCCATACCCCTTCAGAGGTCACCCACCCATCACCCCGGTTGTTGAAACTAGAATCCTCTGTTCTTTTTAAAGACAAGGAAAATCCAAACCAGGACCTCTCCAGCTGATCTGGACCAATCAGATCTAACTGCAACAGCAGATCTAACTACAACTCAGCTTTACAGCCCATTTTATCTAAGTGCTTGCGTTAGGAAAAAACAACCACTAAAGACAAGAAGAATCCATTTTAAGTGGAAACAAAAACTAAGTAAAGCGCATCTTGAATCCAGGGCTACATAGAAGTATCTAATATAAAATTTGCAATGAGCACAAGAGCTGTGGTTGATCACCACTGTTTCCAGTTGACGGGTGGGAGCAGCGAACACTCATGCTGGTGCCTTTCCTGATGGCTTGTGTTTGGTCTCTTTCCAGTATGCCACAACAGGCTGCTCTCTGACACTCCACCACACAGAAAAGCCAAAACATGAAGCCATCTGTGAGTACCGTCCCTACTCCTGCCCGTGCCCCGGTACCTCCTGTGACTGGGAGGGATCCTTGGAAGCCGTGATGTCCCACCTCATGCATGCCCACAAAAGCATTACCACCCTTCAGGGAGAAGATATAATTTTCCTTGCCACAGACATTAACCTGCCAGGAGCAGTGGACTGGGTGATGATGCAGTCATGCTTTGGTCACCACTTCATGCTGGTGCTGAAGAAACAGGAGAAGTGTGAAGGTCACCAGCAGTTTTTTGCCACCGTGCTGCTCATTGGCACCCGCAAGCAGGCAGAGAACTTTCAGTACAGACTGGAGCTGCATGGCAGCTGCCACCGGCTGACCTGGGAGGCATCTCCCTGCTCCATCCACGACGGCGTGTCCGTGGCCATCCGCAACAGCAACTGCCTTGTTTTTGATACAGCTACTGCACACCTTTTTGCTGACAACGGAAACCTCGGCATTAACGTGACAATTTCTATGTGCTGCCCATGACGTGTCATTGTCTGGACATAGTGCTTTACCTTCACCAGGGTTTGGTTTTGGTTCCCCTTTTTTATGCTGTTCAGCTATGTCATCGTGTATGCTAAGGGTCCTGACTAGCCAACACTTGTAACTTCGGGCAGAAGAGGAACAAGAGTATCCTGTAAGTAACATGAGTGGGACAAGGTCTTTTAAAATTCTCAGGTGCCTTAGGAAGATTACACACACACAGTTACCTTTTGTAATTCAATTATATTTTATGTAAAGAGTGCTTCCATTAGATATGTGGCTTAAGAGGCTTCTGTTTGGAGGGCACCTAAAAGCCCTTTCAGCAGCAGTACAGACTCCCTCTCTCACTGGTGAGCTTTTAACAGCAGGCTTTAGTTTCACAGAAGTGTTTGAGTTGGAAGAGACTTATCATCTATTCCAGTCCCACTGCTGTGGGCAGGGACACCTTCCACTATCCCAGGTTGCTTCAAGCCCCGTCCGACCTGGTCTTGAACACTTCCAGGGATGGGCAACACTTTCAGCTTCTCTGGGCACCCTGTGCCAGGGTCTCCTCACCTTCACATGGAACAATTTTTCCCCAATATCCTATCTAACCCTGCCCTCTGGCTGTGGGAAGCCATTCCCCCTTGTCCTGTCACTCCAGGCCCTTACTCAAAGTCCCTCTCCAGCTCTGTTGTAGCACCTTTAGGCACTGAAAGGGGCTCTAAGTTCTCATGATTTGCCCTTAGTGAAGCCATGTTGGCTGTCACCAATCACCTCCTTATTTCCCATGTGCCTTAGCATAGTTTCCAGGAGGATCTGCTTCATGCTCTTTCCAGGCACTGAGGTGAGACTTACCACCTGTAGTTCCCTGGGTCTTCCTTATTCCTATTTTTATAAAAGGGGGCTTACGTTTCCCCTTTTGCAGTCAGTGGGAAGTTCTCTGACTGCCACTTCTCAAACTTCTCAAATACAATGGATAGTGGCCAAGCCGCTTCCTCCACGAGTCCCTCTGAACCTGTGGGTGAATCTCATCAGGTCCCATGGACTTGTGCACCTTCAGGTCTCTTAGACCTTCTCAACCCCAGTCCTCTTCCACCGTGAGCAGTTCTTTGTTCTCCTACTCATTGCCTTTGCCTCCTGCAACTTGGACGGTGTGTCTGGAGCAACTTGCCATGAAGGTTGAGACAGAAACGTCACTGAGTACCTCAGCTTTCTCCATGTCCCAGGTAACCAGGTCTTCTGTTTCCTTCCAGAGAGGGCCCACATTTCCCATCTTCCCTTTATCACTGATGTACCTATAGAGGCTTTGCTTGCTGCCCTTGCTGCCCTGGCCAGATTTAATTCTATTAGGCTTTAGCTTTCCTAACCTCATCCCTGGCTGCTCAGACAATCTCTTTGTACTCCTCCCTGGCTGCCTGTCTATTCCTAGTAGGTGGGAAAGGAAAGAAATCCAAGCAACCTCTCACAGAAGAAGCTGTGACTCAAGGAGGAACAATAGGTCCCTCAGTGATGTTTCTCCATTCCCTGCTACCTTATGGAAGGGGATGGGCACTGGATCAGCTGCAGTGGCTTTCAAAGGAAAAAGAAGACGAAGGGCTGGTAGGAAGGAATATATACTGGGGTATATGACAGAGCATGGAAGGTGCTGGCTCCTGTCTGATTTAGGGGGATCGGGCCAGGTACAGGTGCAAGCAGGAGGCACAAGTTTCACGGATCCCAGATGGCTGGAGCCACTGACACAGACATGAACTCAGGCTGTCCATGTGCAGCTGCCCTAGGAGACACATTGGGCTATTGATTATTGTAAAAGATTCATAATATAGTAAGAGCTTTATGGCCAGTGTTGTGTCATTTGCTATTTAAGTTTTGTTGTCGTATTTCTTTTATTTTGCAATAAATATTTTGCAAAACCTACACTGTGGAGCTGTGCTAACACATGAGTGTGCAGTTACGCTGTGTGCTCGGCCATGCTGGATCAGCTGGGATCCTCTGGCACAGGCTGGTTCCCCCCGGGGGCCTTGCCCCAGCCACCTCCCAGCCCTGCTGCCGGACACAGCCACTGTGCAGCACGAGCAGAGGACCTGAGTGGGATGTGAGTCCCAGGGACAATGGTGACAGCCTGACCTGTGCAACTGAATCGTGGGGCTGTCACCACAGCTGACTCTGCCTGCAGCTCCCTCTCTGCCTGAATTCGGCCTGAATCACTGACAGCACATTCCAGCTCCACACATGGCTGTGCCGAATCTCGGCTGTGTGCCCTTTGGAGGAGGCAGTGAGCCACGAGGTGACACTGGCAGGGGGAAGCCTCACAATAGTGGAAAACTGCAGGTAAAGTGACAGGTGAGGCTTGGTGTGAATAAATACCATACAGAGGTAGAAAAACCAGTCCTGATGGTCTTCCTCTGGGGAAGAGCTCTGGAATTACGTCTGAGCCCTGCACAGCTGTCACCAGCATCTGGCAGCAGCCCCCAGAAAAGTGCACAAGAACAAATTTGGTCTCAATGAAGGGAAGTTCGGTCTGGCCTCAAGAACTTGGAAGTGATCGTGGAAAAAAACCTCCCAAGGAATTGCTCTCTAGGCACTGAATACCAACAATTAAAGATTCTACATCAGGTCTCACACTGTGCTGGGAGAACTCCAGCAGCATCAGCCCACTGAACTAATTGCCTCCTGCTTAAGCAGGATCAAAGTCAAGCCGTGGCTCCAACAAGTGTTAGCACCTGTGCTTTCAGCGGAACTTAAGCAAGAATTCCTAAGGATTTGATTAATTTTCCCATATTTCAGCAAAATTAGTAGTGGAAGATAATTTTCTTACTGACAGTTGGGACATAAGAGGCTTTTTTGTGTAAAACGAAACTGTGAAGCGTGTCTTCAAATATAGAAGGACTAATTAATTACTCCAGTGTTACCTATAACCCACATTAGGTAAGTTAACACACATTATCATTCGGTCTGTCCACACCACTCAGTTCTGAAGGAATGGAAAACACATTAGATCTCACCTCAAAAAAAAAAACCCCAAACAAAAACAACCCATCACCTTATGTCTTTTCTCACTGAAACTGAGCTTAGGATAAGGAATGCCTCAACTGGCAATGCCAAGAAGTGAGGTGTTTCCAATTCAGGACAGTGAGTGGTCAGGTGACATTCTGGCACTCCATCAGGTTTCCGGTTTTCTTCCCAAGGCAGCTGATACGCCTTCCCAAGGGTGACATCATTAAATGCATGACAGTTTCTCAAAACTTACAGAAGAGGTTACTGAGCCCTGCCTGGTTCTCTAAACAGAACTGACCACAGCCGAGCCCCCAGCCTTGGAAGGGATGGTGAAGCACGTCCGGACAGAGCTCGCAGCAGGCAGCCCCGCGTGCCGGGGCAGACCCCTGGCCAGGCTACAGCACCTGGCAGGTGTCCGGCAGCCCCTCGCTGCTCTCCATCCCGCCAGAAGCGTCAGCTGTGGAAGCTGATACCCAGCGAGGAGGTGCAAGGGAAGCAGCTTTCCTGTCGCTAGAGTTCTCTCTAAAAACTCTTTCCACTCCAAACACAAATTAAGATGCAAGTGTCATGGGACCGATGAGTTTACAGCGAGTACAGCACAACTCGAGGGGTCCCTACTTGCGGCCGTGCCTCGCTGGCCCTCTGCTGTTGGGACAGGCAGGCACTCGGCCGCAGCCAGACCCAAGGGCTGTGGCAATCCCAGGAAGCCAGGGTAGTGATCTCGCAGTGCTATGGGGAGTTCTCGGCACCGACCCCATGTGAGCCACCAATACCGCTGGCTGCACCTCAACATGCTCTTTCCGTTTGCAAAATAAGTCAGGCTGACTTACTCTGTAGTGGAACTCACGTGCTGGTAACACACTGTGAATTCTTACAGAGAGCACAGGTAAAGTTGCACACACCTGCTCTCCCGAGGGTAATCCAAACCTGCTTGGGTTTGCACAAGACGTTTCTCTCTTTTGTTCTCCGAGTTGTATGTGCAGATTCCTTGGAGGGGTTCGACAGCGCTGTCTTGTGGGAGATAACCAGGAATAGGTGTGTGACAAGCGTGTGATACAGGCGTTAAGGAATCCGCTCGGGCAGGTGTTCCAGGTCGCGTCCGAACAGGCAGTCACGTCACAGGCACATGGGTTTGGCAACGCGTGTCACCCCCCGCCCAACTCCCAGCTCCTGCCAGAGGCAGCAGCTCCGGGGCTCGGCAGGCGCGGAGCGCCGGGACGGCGGGGCCGGGACCGAGCGCGGCGACTCGGGGCACCGCCAGCACCACGGGTCCCCGCAGCCCCGCCGAGACGTGCACGGGGAACACAGGGAACCGCGGCCGCCGCCTGGAGTAGCAGCGCCGCGGAGAAACCCCGGCTCGGGGCGGGCACGGGGCGGAG
>WBMZ01010455.1:211-22135 GCA_013400975.1 Atrichornis clamosus
GCCCCGGGGAATGAGGGGGATACCGGGCCCGGGGGTCTACCTGCGGGCGGGGCGGGGGCCCGGCGTGGGGAGCGGGGGGCAGGCGGGTGCCCCCGGCCGCTCCCACCCCCGCGCCCCTCGCTGCCGCCCGCCCCTCGCCGCGCCCGCGATCCCGGCGCGTGGCCGCACGGGCCGCTCCAGCCCCGCACTCCCGGCGATAAAGTGCGATATTGAGCCGTGGAGGGAGGCGAGGCCATGGCGAGGCAGCCGAGCCGCGCTCGCTCGTGTATGTATCGGTCTTACTTTATGGAAGTCATCAACTATCACCGCGGAGCATCAGTCACCGCCGGGAGCTGCCCGGCAGAGCAGGGCAAGGCTGGTTCGCTCTGATTTGGGCTGATAGCTATTCGCTTAATGGAGATTCGACAGCAAACAGATAAATGAGCGAGGCTGCCGGGTCTCTGAGCGTGCCGAGTCCAACTTCTGACCGTGGATGAAAGAGGGATGCTGAGGTGGTGTGGAGACAGGACTGGTAAGAGCTGCCAAGGAGCAGGGCAAGGCAGAACAGCAGCACGAGGGGGAAAGGGGAAGGTGGTGGAAAGGAAGAAGGGAGAAGAGAGGGAAAGGTCGGTTTCAGTCTGAAGTATTCCTTTTTATTCCTGAATGTAGCCTCCTGCCCCGGCTAAGGTGTTGGTTGTAGGTTGGTGATGCTGGAGGAATAGCTCATTTTCTTGTGCAGAAGGAATCTCTCCTGCGTTGTCCCTGCCCGACCGAGAGCCAGGGACACACATGGAGCTCCGGGAGAGACCCGTGAAGTTCATGCTATACTTTTCCCCCCTTCATCTCCCCCTTGGCACATTAGCATGCAGGGTAGGCTCTGGTGTGTACTTAACGACTCCATTTGCCGGTGTCTCTGTCAGCTCACACCGCCCTTCTCCAGCCGCGCTCCACCGCCTGCCTCCCTGGACCAGCCGGGTCCAGCTCCCTGCTGCGGCCATCCCGGCGGACTCTCCAGGACCCGGGTGCCCTTCCCAGCTGGGCTGGGCAGCGAGGGCAAAGCCCCGAGCGGTGCTGAGAGGGGAGGGGGCAAAGCGAAGCCAGCTCAGGCGGAGAGGCAGCGAGAGCCTCCGTCTCGGCAGTAATGAGGGAGAAGCTGTTTAGTCATCTCTCTATATATACTTTCACAATGATGATCACATTTTCTGATTGCTTCTGACTGCATTTAGAGAGGGAGTCAAGAGGCAGGCAGCACAGTTCACCTTTTATCCTGAGGAGTGACTGCTCCCCCTTCCTTCCCGTTCCCCAGATTTAGCCCTACTTTTGGGCGCCGAGTGTCTCTCCTTGCCAGGTAAGGCAGCGCTGTGAGCCGGCAAGATGGGGCTCTCTGGGCGGACTGGGAGGGAGGGAGGGGAGAAGTTTGCATGCATTTATCCTAAGCCTGTTGCTTTTGCTCCTAAATCTCTCCAACAGACTGAGGGAGTGAGTGTTTTGCAGAAAGTTTTATTTTCTGATGTTGTTGCAAAGAAAAAGGAATGTGGGACTGACAGAAGATACCGAGGCTTTGGCTGACATATTCTGCTTTAAAGCAAAGGCTCTTTGCTGCCTGAGCCTGACCCAACAAGGACAGGAGAGGGAAGAAGGAATGATCTCCAGGCTCTTCACTCCCATTAGCAGTGTCTCATCAAGAAACTTACAGTATGTTTATTGGTCTGATTTCAAATCAGCCCTGTCTGCTTCTAGAAAGGGAAACACTGAGATGTTTGGTTTGTTTCTGCTTTCATGAGATGATGAAGAGACATTTATTAAGTGTGGCATTGCCATGGGAGCTAAAGTGGTAAGAATCCATGCTTTATTTCTTGATGCTTTGGATGAACAGTCACAACAGTTCTCTAAAGTTTTCCTCCAGAGCTTTCCTGACCCAGCTGTGGCTGTCAGGGTTTGTTCCAGCTGGGATGAAGCCACAGTGCCCAGGGAGCAGCTGGAGCAGCAGTGGCCGGGAGGGACCCCTGGGGTCAGGAGTCCTGGGAGGGGGACAGGGGGCTCATCCTCAGCCTTTTCTATCAAACCTGCATGGCCATTTCGCTATGTCCATAGTTATCCAAAGAAAACAGACTCTTCTCTCTACAGATCCTGACTTTTTTAAATCAGGAGGCAAATTACTTTATTTTGTGTACCAGGTCTTCTAAATGTCATCAGCAGGGTGCCGGTCTGCTGTGAACCAGTTCCTTTTAAATTACATGCAGGAATTATGGTAATTAAAATTAGAAATATGGATATAGCTAAATATATGCTTGTTAGAATTAAAGTGTGTCTGTTTTCTATGAGAGCTCAAGAGACTCTGTCAACAGTACATTAGATTTTGAGTCCAGCCAATTCCTTTGCAGTCTAACAGACTGGTTAGCACTTACCAAAACCCAAGCAGGCAGAAAAGGAGGATTCTTTCCACATTCTGTGGATAAACTAGTTACTTTGTCTTTTTTTGACTCAGCTTAGTTGTGCAGCTCTGATTTATAAATCCAGTCCTCTCCCTCTACTAATTTTCTTTCACTTACTTCAGGGAGTGATAGAGTTCCAAGGACTCACGGACAAGACAAAGCAAAATCTCTGCAATAGGGAACTTCATTACTCTTCTCTCTCCTGGTCCTTCAGATAACTTATAGCCTAGAAAGACTCACCTTTTGTGTATTTTGAGAATCAAATGGGACAACTTTGAGAATTAAGCTCTGTGCGCTCTGTTTTCCTAACCATCTGCATCTCTGGGACCCAGAGGAATGGGAACTAAACTTCCACAGAAGAATTCCTCTTTCTTTCTCCTTTGCTTTAATCTCCTGTCCATTTCATAGCTGAGATATTTATAGCTTCCCCACATATACTGCCAGCATGAAAGGACCCATTTTATCTTTAAAAATTGATTTAAAAATGTGTAAGTCACTTATGAGTTACCAGTGCTTTATTGGAACAATTATATGTGAAGTATTTATAGTGCCTCAGCAGCTAATGTAGGTAACCTGGAATCTACAACCCAAGTTACGAAAGTACAGAAGAGATTTTTCCAGTGGTTCCCCTGAGAAATCAGGGGAGATGAGGCTGAGACTGGTCAGGTCACCCTACGTCGCCAGTCAGTCCTGGCAGAAGGACTCTGCTGGTGGTGCTAAGTGGCATTAAAACCCGGAGAAGACAGTTTGCCAGCAGGGAAAGCAGGAACAAGATGCCTTTCCTTGGTTTCTGGGTTATTTGCCCGTGTATATTTGGTGCTTCATGAATGAAATGTTCTTATTTTGCTGCCTCCTGTTCCTACGTGTTTCATAAAGTTAAAAGATCCAGCACTGCTGGTAGGCGGCTTCGGTCTGAGCCCACCGAGCCCCTGGAGGTGCCCTCTGAGCTGAGGACTGGGGGATCTTTTCGAAGTCATGCGGAGAAGTTTTCAGCGCCGGGCTCTGCCTCGCTCAGACGGCAGAGCCGCGTCCCCAGGGCGGCCGCTCTGCCACTATTAACGCCATAAATTCCCTCCTTAGGGGGAGAGGAAAAGTAGTGCTGTGTAATATTGAGCAGTTCTTCAGAGCGAGATGTTGTGAGATGTTTGCTGCAGTGCCACGTAGATAAGCAAACGTCTCCTTGGGATAAGCATCACTATGGATTATGGTATGTTTGGTAATTACAAAAGCTCTTCCAGCAGCAGTAAGATGCTCGCACGAGGGATTTCAATTGTCCTTTAGGTAGTCAAATTGCATAGAAAGATGCTCCACATTAAGGTGATGAATGTTAATTTGCCCTGAAGAGGAAGAGCATTTCTGTGAGCAGTTCAGTCATTTTCACCACAGATTGATTCCATCATTTTTTATTCAGTATTTTGATGGCCTGTTGCAATCCATAATGCTGCAGCCTGACTGGCTGGAATGGCAACTTTCATATAAGTAAAAAACTTTAGAGTAAAACTGCCTGCAAAGATACAATTAAGCTTTGAGGGCCTGACTCAGTGGAATCAATGGAATTTCCATTGAAAAATTGACTTTTGATAGGGCTCCTAATGCATCTTATATGATAATGGCACCTTTCTTCAGATAGTTTCGTGGTAGAGTTAGAAAAACATTAGGGAAGTGAAAGTCAATGCAAGTTAAAAGTTAAAAACTGTAAGAGCTCTGACCAAGGATCAAAAAGATAAAAAAATTCATGACTAGATCAGAACCACAAAAACTACTCAAACTTCAAGAGAATATTGGCTTCCAGTGGCTGAGGATCTGGATAACTTGGGATATTTTTCATCTTAAAATCCAGGAGTGCAGTGAACATATTTTACTTCAAGTTAATAGTCCTTCAGTTCTTCAGCTGAAGGACTTCTGCCTCTCTTAGCCAGGAAATAAGCAAGGTGTCATCCTGCTGGAAGGAAATTCCCCAGCTTTGGAGCCTTCCTTCATTCTGATGTTCTCAGTACTCGGTGCCTTAATCCATCAGCCCTCACCTGGCATTGAAGCTTAAGGGTGCTCAGGTATTCTGAGCAATGTTTCCCCAAAAATCAGAATTTTCCTCTGGTCTGGTGGAGGCTGCAATAATTCCCAAGAGTAAACCCCACCTCTAAAGGAAGGAGAGCAGCAGAAAACTGCTGCTGAGGCCAGATCTTGCATTAAAGATGGAAGAAAACTGGTGAAAACCAGAGAAAAATTTCCATTTCTTTCAACTGAAGATGTTCTTAGTGCAAGATTCAGAACATATTGAACTTGTTTAAGGCTGGAAACACAGCCAAGCCCAGTTGTGGGTTTTCATGGTGTACAGTCCCACGGGGTGAACTGCAGGCTCATTTCACTGGAGCTCCCAGCTCTTTCTTGACAGCTGTAGTTAAAGTGATGAGCACATGAGGCTCACACCTGGGGAATTATGGATTAGTCTTGTTTGTGAGGAAGCAAATATAAATTACTGTGTTTATGCTACTTTTAAAATGCTTTTAATGAGGAATCATTTGCTATTCAAAATTTCAATCTATAATAATACCATAACCCCGCTGAGCTGATTATCCTGTGCCTTGTTCAACATCATCCCTCACCCGGGAGGTGAGGGTGAGCCAGAGGTTTTCAGTTCTTGTGTCTGTGCCGGTCCTGGACTCCTCAACACAACGGGGCAAGACACCCGCGTGACCGTGTGCTGTGCTCTCTTCTGTTCTGTGTTTTAGATGGAACTGGTGTGACTCCCAGCAGGTCCCAGGAGCACCCCACCCCTCACCTGCAGTAACCCGGCCGGGGCTCAGCATGGCCGCAGGAGTAGCAGCGTGGTTGCCCTTCGCCAGGGCGGCTGCCATAGGATGGATGCCAGTGGCCAACTGTCCCATGCCACTGGCTCCCACGGAGAAAAACAAGAGGCAGGATGAGCTGATCATCCTCAATGTGAGTGGCAGGCGTTTCCAGACCTGGAGGACTACTCTGGAGAGATACCCGGACACGCTCCTGGGCAGCACGGAGAAGGAGTTCTTCTTCAACGAAGACACCAAGGAGTACTTCTTTGACCGGGACCCTGAGGTCTTCAGGTGCATCCTCAATTTTTACAGAACTGGCAAGCTGCACTACCCCCGGTACGAGTGCATCTCTGCTTACGACGAAGAGCTCGCCTTCTACGGGATCCTCCCTGAAATCATCGGGGACTGCTGCTACGAAGAGTACAAGGACAGGAAGCGGGAGAACGCGGAGCGGCTGATGGACGACAACGACTCGGAGAACAACCAGGAGGGCTCCATGCCCTCGCTGAGCTTCCGGCAGACCATGTGGCGAGCCTTCGAGAACCCCCACACCAGCACCTTAGCCTTAGTCTTTTACTACGTCACCGGGTTCTTTATCGCCGTCTCTGTGATCACCAACGTGGTGGAGACCGTCCCGTGCGGCACGGTGCCCGGGAACAAGGAGCTGCCCTGCGGGGAGAGGTACGCGGTGGCCTTCTTCTGCCTGGACACGGCGTGCGTGATGATCTTCACGGTCGAGTACCTGCTGAGGCTCTTCGCGGCCCCCAGCCGCTACCGCTTCATCCGCAGCGTGATGAGCATCATCGACGTGGTGGCCATCATGCCCTACTACATCGGCCTGGTGATGACCAACAATGAGGACGTCAGCGGGGCCTTTGTGACACTAAGGGTTTTTAGGGTTTTCAGGATTTTCAAGTTCTCCCGCCATTCCCAAGGCCTAAGAATCTTGGGCTACACTTTGAAGAGCTGTGCCTCCGAGCTTGGCTTTCTCCTCTTTTCCCTCACTATGGCAATCATCATCTTTGCAACTGTGATGTTTTATGCAGAGAAAGGGTCCTCGGCGAGCAAATTCACCAGTATTCCTGCTTCCTTTTGGTACACTATTGTAACCATGACAACACTGGGGTGAGTATTACTTTTCCTTTTCCTGAGCTGCAGGCAAGCATGTACTGGGAGCTTGACTCCAGCTACTCCCCAGCATTTTCCTGGGTGCATGTTCGAGAAGGGGCTGGAACTGTTGAGGGCTTGATTGTTGTTTGCCTTACAACTTGTGCAATTTGGGTGCAGTTGTGCAAAGCAGAAAAAGCACTGACACCCACTTGACAAATGCGTGGCACCATGGTAAACAAGTGCAGGAGGAGCAAGGCAGTGGAGTGGCGGGTCCTGATTCGCGCTCCTGCAGGAGGGAAGAGCTGACACGAGCGCAGGGGAGCTGGAGACGGAGCCTCTGCTCTCTCTGACATCCACTCCAGCCACACATTTTACACAGAGCTGCTGATGTATGTGTTGTGTCTCGTTGCCATGTCAGTCGTGGTCTCTTCACTTGACTTGCCAGGAACTGCGGATTTGCTGAATTCAAAGGGATGTTGTGGGTCACTTCAGTGGAAATACTCAGTGATGGCCTGGACATGATCTGGTTTTTCCTTGATTGAGCAGGATAGGGGCTTCGTGTCTGTGTTTAGCTGTGGGTTTGAAAACCGAGCGTGCTGTGGTGGCTGCAGCAGAATTTCAAACGTTCCCATGGACAGGTACAAAGATAATGAAATCAAAGCAAGGGGAATGTAGCCTGGAGGGCACTTTTCCCCCTTATATTTCATTTCCGTCTTGCAGATGTTTCGACTGAGATTATAGATTTGCGCTTCTGTCTCTCTGAACTAAAACCTCTGTGAGCAGAACGGCCAAACCCTCACCCTGGCAAGGTTATGTAAAGGGAAGTGGGCATTGCAGGCTGCTGCTCCAGGCAGGCACAAAGCCACGATCGAGTGCAATCCCTCCATCCCACACAGCAGAACAATTCTGTAAGTTTAGAGTTACTTTGCAAAGAGATTTCCCACTGGAGAGTTCACACAGTTTAATACTCAGATGCAGACAATTCTCCTCCTTGTAATGTGGTGCCCAATTTTTACTCTAAACTGCTTTTGATTTTAAACACTTCTCTGTGCCTATTATGCATGAACAGGCTCACAGTAGTACTTTTAAATTATTAAAATCATAATTCAGCTGTCAGAAAGGCGCCGAATCTGGGCATATGACAACTGAAAGTCTGAATTCCTTCATTAAGTGCAAATGTAGAACCTGTTTGTCATAGTCACCTAAAGACCTCTTATTCTTCCTTTTTAATATCTAAGCAAAGTTTGCAAGTTTATGGCAGATGCTGTTCCTTACCCTGGGAAAGTCAGTGCTTACTTAGAAATCAGAGCTGGGCTTTGCCTCCCAGCACTCCCCCGCCCTGTGGCTGAGCTTTCCAAATTCTGACTGGTCCATGCTGGTCAGTTCCCACCTCCTGTGCCCACCACGGTACCTGAGCAGCTCCAGAGGGACACCTGCCCTGGGTGGCTTCTTCAGGCATCCTCTGCACCAGGGGAGAGGTGTGAAAATCTGGTCCTGTTTTCAGGTTTCTGTTTAATAATGATCACAGCCATCCTTCCCCAGACACACAACGGCACCCATTCACACTTGTGCTGTGACATCCTTGTGACAGGAGACCCGGGGCCAAGGGGCGTCCTGTGTTGGTTGGGAACAACCCCAGTAGGTGCAGAATGTGCAGGAGAGCAGCTGAGTCTGGCCCTGTCGGGGCCGTGGCTCCGTTTTGGTCTCTTTCCCTCCCTTTCTGAACGCCGGGATAACAAACCAGAGTGTTCCCGAGGACCTCAGAGTGTTCTCAATTTGTTGTAATCACAGAAATTATAGATGAACAAGTGCTGCAAATGAGTTGACATGGATTTAAAAATTAGACATTTAAACACGGCTTTGTAAGGGTTCATTGAGAAGGGACCTATAAAATGCTGTCAAAGTCTTAAAACTTGAACTTCCAGTATTACTGATTTGGGATTTTAGGTCATTTCCACCTTCCTGACTCCCACTGTGTGGGGTGGGGGGGTTAACCCTTTGGAGGAGTTCACCACCCAGGGTTAACCCTCCTGGCCCCCTTCTTTTCCCCCCAAATCCTCCCAGTTTTGGCAGGTTGGCACTTTCAGACAGTATTTCATGCACGTTTCTCTTCAGGAGTCATTTCAATATGTTGGGAAGGATTGTTCCTAATGAGAGTCCTGGCAATTCCCATTGCCAGAAATGCAGCCAAGGTCTCCCGTGTTCTTCCCAATCCATCAGCCTTCCCCCACTTGTGCTGTGCTCTTCACTGCTGGTATTGCAGCCACACTCAGAGCTTTTATCGAGAGCTTAAATATTTCCTGCCTTTTGCCGTTAATAATTCAGCCAGCATTTAGAATAAGAAACTAAAAAGCACAATAGTTTGTAACTATACATGCATTATATATATTTTGTTTTCACACCAATACATTTAAATCCAGATAAGTGAATGTTTCCCTGACGCTGGAATCCCACCATTGCTTTGACAGAAAGCTTTATAGGAGTGATTTGGAACATGCAGGATAACTTCTTCTACGTTACTGAGCTTAGCTCCATTTGTATAAAACAAAAAGTTTACTTACAACAAACACAGAAAGGAACAGGAGGGAACCATTGACCCTCCCACTGTACTGTGCTTCAGCTGCTGCTCCAGATTCCTCAGTATCTTTGGGATACAACTGAATTTCCAAATTGACCCATAAATAAAAAGCAATAAAAAGGCATTTTTTCTTGAAGGCGAAGCACAGCATCAATAAATAACTGCTGATTTTGGTGGGGTTGCTATGCAAATCAATTTAGAGAAATTCAGGACAACTCGCAGGCTCCTTAGGTAGTTAACAACCCAAGGAGACAGGTACAACTGTTTTTCTGGAATAGGAAACAAAGCAAAGGAATTAAATTATACTGACCCTGCATCTCCAATCCCTCTGCTGTGCTCATCAGCCCTGGTTTAACAGAGGCTGTTTTTAATTTAACACGATTTAAATTTTGCTCAGGAGGTTTTATAATGAAAGCATTATTCTTGGGTGCATCTTAAATCAATCTGAATTACTGAAACAACTATTCAAAATTAATTCAAAATCAGCTCTCCAATTCATGCAGAAACATTTTCCTCCAGAGGCCAACAGCTCCCCATCTCCTCTCCCGTCCTGCTCGAACGCCCCAGTGCCACGAGCACAGGCTCTGCCAGGCCTCTGCTGTGTCCTGCAGGAGGTTGGGACCCCAGGACCCCCCAGCTCAGGAAAGCAAGTGCTGCCAAGAGCAGAGGGGAGCTGTGCTGGTCCCGTCCCAGCATTCATGACCCTGTCCTGGTTTTTAGCCGAATTGATGTGCAATCCCTGGTTGTACATCTGTATATAAATGGTTGAATTAGAGCAAATTTGGTTACCTTGGTACCAGTGCGTTGGTTTTCATGGAATCACAGAAGGCTTTGGGTGGGAAGGGACCCTAAACCCATTTCCTTCCAACCCCTGCCACGGGCAGGGACACCTTGCACTAGACCAGGTTGCTCCAAGCCCCACCCAATATTCAGTTTTATTCCCTTTTAAGGAGCAATATGGATGGGGAAGCCTCAGGGTCTGCTGCTGCCCCTCGTGTGCATCTCAAACACGAGACCTCTCTCACCCCACTAAACCCCACGCCAGTTTTGCCCAGAAAACAGGTTTCTCTAAGCTTTTTATAGCTGTTTTTATTTCGTCTGACAGCTGCAGTATGTTTCAGGCTCCTGGGCAGTGTCTCTGACCTGCAGCACAGGCATCAAATTGTAGCTGTGAAAACCTGAGTGCCACAGCCTGATCTTCCTGCACCACTGGGGGCCTGGAGGGGCTCCCGCGGGACCCGCTGGGCATCACAGCCAGGCTTCCCACTGTGCCCCTGACCCGGGAATGGATCCTGGAATGGATCTTAAAGCTGGAAGGGAGCTTAAAGCTCATCCCATTATCCCCCTGCCGTGGGCAGGGACACCTCCCACTGTCCCAGGGTGCTCCAAGCCCCGTCCAGCCTGGCCCTGGACACTTCCAGGGATCCAGGGGTAGCCACAGCTTCTCTGGGCACCCTGTGCCGACCACCCTCACAGGGAAGAATTTCTTCCCAATAACCCATCTAACCCTGCCCTCTGTCTGTCATTCTGTGTGTCCTGTCTCTCCATGCCCTTGTAAAAAGTCCCTCTCGAGCTCTCTTGGAGCTCCTTTAGGTGCTGGAAGGTGCTCTGGGGAGGGAATATTCCTGCAGGGAATTGTCACTGAGGCCTTTGGGCCATTTGCATCAAGAAACCCGCAGTACCACAGCCCAAGGAACAGAGGCTGATGCTGGGCTTGGTTTGGCCTTAGGGATGCACTGTGTGGTTTGCTCTTGCCTAAGGAAGGCTGAGCTCCCACAGCTCAGCGCCCTCGGGCGCTCCTTGGAGAGTCTCTGGCTGACTGTCTCCCGTTTGCAAGAACATAATGGCTTTGGGAACACTGTCCCTCTTTCAGGTTTGGCTGCACTGGTCACTGAGTTTGAAAGACACATCTCAGTGCACTTGGACAACACAGTCCGCTCTGTGTAATTCACTTAAGGAACCAGGTTAACACTGGAAAGTCAATAAAACAGCCCTGCTGGCCTGGTTATGTCAACAGCCTGATCTGAGCAAGAGTTGAAATTTGTTAGAGGGTTTATTAGCTGAGTGTTAGAGAGCAGAGGTTTGGGGGTAGGGTCTGTTTTGGTTTGTCTTGGCTCAATTTTGCCGCTGCCAAATGTGGATCAGAGAGAACACGAGCGAAAAAATGCCTGAGCAACCCCCCTGAAAGAAATATCGGTCTTTGTTTTGCTTGTTTCTACGATTTTCTTTGCTTACTGGTGTTCAGTCATGGCCACGAGAGGGGATGAAGGGGAAGCAGGGGAGCAGCACGTGCAGCCCTGGGTGCCAGGGTGCTGCCAGCCGGGCTGGGCGTGCTGGACCCCGGGCGCGTCTCAGCCAACGCTGCCAGGTGCCGTGAGAGCAGAGAGAGCTCTGCTCCCCCTCCTGCACAGCAAAGCCTCTCGGGCTGGTAGTAACCTTCATTCACCCTCCTGCACGCAGACTAAGAGGAGTTTGCAAAGTCAGGGAAATAATAAATCATCTCTGGAGCGCTGCCATTCCCGGCTCCTCCGGAACGTTGTTGTTTGGGCCAGGAATCACGTTGTGCGTGTCAGTGGTTTGGGAGCTGCCATTAAACTGAATCAGGAAACACTTCTGGAACAGAAACACCACTTTGCATATTTAACATCATGGATGGGATGATGGATGAGATGTGGGATGTTTCCTTCGTAAAGGAAGGTGCTGGAATTTCATCACTCTCACCATTTCCCACACAGTCAACCATTCTTATATCCACGGGCCAAAGAAGTGCTTGAATTTAATACACAGAAAGTCCAATCAAACAATGAATTGATGGAGCTACACAAAGAAGCCATTTCCTTGAGCTTTCATTCTCTTCACTCCAGCTTCATCTTATACAAAATGTGTATCAATTTTCCTCTCCTAATGGATTTACAGATATTGTGTGCGAAATGTCTTTGTATCAGAGACTACAGATGGAACCTTTTCCCTTCACTATCTTGATATAAATCTCAGGCAAGCATCTCATTTTTGAGCTATTTGTATTCACCAGAACCCCAGATGTATTAAAACACCTTTATTCATTCTCAGAGCAAGTGGAATTCACTGGATTTTTTTTTTAACCTCTCTTAAAAAAAATTATCCATCCGTATGCTTTTTGTGGCTTTGGGTATTTGTAACGATTGCACGTATGTGCAAACGCACCATTTTTAATGTGCAAGACAAAATAACTTGCCTTTAGGGTAACTCATTGTGTGAGAAGTGAATTATTTTGAATAAGGCTAAGAAATGGTGCTGACTAAAATTGTAACGTGACTGCTAAATTTACCAGTGGAAGCCTTGGCAGAGATGCATCTATAGCAACTGATTTACAGAATTTTTCCTGATCTCCTCTTTCTTTTTCCCCCCACTTTTCTTTCAAATCTGCATCACAGTAAGCGCCTGAGAAATACAGATTAAAGATAACATTGTATTTTCATCGGAGATGAAGGGAAGTGATTGGCGTGCTGACTGGATCTGAGCTATTTTTAGTCCCATAAAATGATAATTTCATAACAGAGCTGACCCAGTAAAAGTAATCAGTTTACAGACATCAGCTGAAAATAAGGGACAGAGTAGCCACTGTCAGCTGGAGAGCAGGGAGAGGGGAAGAGAAGTTAAAGGCCCTGCAACAAATCAGCCAAAACTAATGACAAGCCTTAGCTGATTACAGCACGTGGGTGTGTACAGGGAGAGGACCACAGGGAGCTGCTGAGTGCCCCGAGTCTCTGCAGCCCCTCTGGCTGCAGCTTCATCCTGCCAACACCATCTTCGTCCTCACAGGGACATCTTGGCCTCACATCCTCACCCAGCCCTGCTCCCTTGGCACGGATTTGGCACGGGGCACCTGACAGAAATAAACCCCCCACCCCACTGAACATAAGGAAAATAACAGGGGATGTTTTCATTGCCATTTCTCAAGGGATCTGTGCTTTCAAGAGCATGGAGTGACAGGACAAGGGGAATGGCTTCAAAATGCAAGAGGGCAGGGTTAGATGGGATATTAGGAAGAAAGTGATCCCTGTGAGGGTGGGGAGGCCCTGGCACAGGGTGCCCACAGAAGCTGTGGCTGCCTCATCCCTGGAAGTGTCCAAGGCCAGATAGCACAGGACTCAGAGAAACTTGGTCTAGTGGAAGGTGTCCCTGCCCATGGCAGGGGGTGGAACAAGGTGAGCTTTAAAGTCTCTTCCAACCCAAACCATTCGGGGATTCTGGGTATGGGCATACCTGTGATCAAACCCAGCCTATTTCCAGGCTGTGTCCCAGGCACTGTAATGCAATCATCTCATTAAGACAAAAAAAATAGAAAAAAGTGTCAGATAAACAGAGAAACTTTTTCTGAGCACCAACCAGCACCAAGCAGCTTCGTTCCCTGCCAGCCATCGACTCCAGGCTCGGGGACCGCGGTGCTCGGGGAACGTTCTCCCTCTGAGCCACGGAGCTGGTCTGGTTTCGGTGGAGGCGATGGACTCTGCATTTAACACGGGCCGTGGCTCCCTGCCCTGCTCTGCAGGGCCTGCAGAGCACGCGGGGACAGAGCTGCCCCGGCCTTGCCAGAGGACGTCAGGTTTATTTGTCTTGAATGCAGCACGAGCCGGGAGCGGCGATCCCCGGGCTGAGCAGCCGGGCCTTGCCCTGCCCGTGGACGCCTTCTGGCAAAGTGCGGTCAGAGGACCGTGGCCATTCCCAGCCAGCTCCAGGGCTCAGGGAAGGGTGCTGGCAGTGATATCCCACCGTGAGCATCACAGCTCAGAAGTGGAAGAAGAAAAGAGCCACAATTTGGTCACTTACCCACTGCCTCCCACTCTCGCTGCTTCACCACCCAGTACAGAAATTTTTTTCTGTCAAATCCCACCACACCCACTGTGAATTTGTTAATATTTTCCTTCAGAGAAGGCAAACTATGATTTTTTTCCTGCAGACCAGAAGACACGCAGGGTTCAGCCTAGCCCTGCCTTCCCCCGGACAGACAATGCCTGCAGAAACAGATTGTGTCTATTTAACTATTTACCTCTGCTACATTAGAACACACTCAAGGGCTGTAATTCACCTCTTAAAGTTACAAGTGAGTGTGGAAGAGTTATTTTAAAATCAATATCTAACAGAATGCCATTGTTCCAACATTAAAACCTGCTGGGAAATTACTGGGAGGCATGTGGCAAGTCAAATCGCTGCCTGCCAGAGGAGGAAACAATTCATTTACTCCTTTTAAAGGTGCGAGTCTTTACTGGCTTTTCATTCTGCTTTGCAGCCTCAGAAGTGATGCTGGAGCATCTGGCTCACTCTTTCCCTCATTCTTCCTCGATTTTGCTCTTTTTTTCTGCCTTTCCACTGCGGACTTCTCCCTGCTTTGCCCGCGGGGCCGTGCGGGGTTCGGGGCTGGGGCCGGGCGCTGCCGTGGCATTGTGCTGCTGGCACTCCGGGTGCAGAGGGTCCTCCCTCCCCTCTGGAAGCTTCTGTGCCGAGCAGCAGCACAGCCGGGCTGGGCAGGCACTCAGAGCTGCTCCCGGGCAGCTCTTCCCGCTCGGCCCGGGGAGCATCGCCTGGGGAAGCTGCTGCTCCCGCCTCGGCCTGCCATCTGCAGCACAGTTCAAACACAGATCAGCTTCAGCTTTTTGCCTCCAGGACTTCGCGAAATTTGGCTGATGTACGTGCCCAGAAAGCCCTTGAGAAGGAGTGTTTGCCTCTAAAGAGAGCAGCCCGTGGAGCGAGGCTATGGGCCCTGCAAGCTGAGCTGGAACGGGGCTGCTGAGGTCTCGGTGGATCTGTGCTGTGGAGCCTCCTCATTAAAAGGTCAAATAATTCAAGTAATAAGTCTTAAACACGTGGAGGGAAGCAGCTGCTGTTCCTGCATGTGCACCACGTTGGGGTTTGCTGAATGTTCCTGCAGCAGCAACCCCACCTCGGCACTCCCGAACCTCCCCAGCCCTCCCAGCCTCGTCCAGGCTGCTGGGCTCGCTTTTAACAGCCCCTGTTAACCAGATCACACATCCCCAGCACTGTGAAGAGCCCTGAGCTTTTAGTAAGGACAGTTATTTTTCACGTGCTTGTTGCTCTGTTCTTTCTGTCCGTGTGACTCCTCTTTGCCATCAGAAAGTCACAAACTGCTGCTGTTTTTCCCATCCTGCCTGTAGATACAGGGTTTCACATCAGATGTGAAAACAGCAGATGATAAAATCTTGAGTCACTTTCAGCCTTTAATATGCAAATGTGCAGCCTTGATAACAAGATTTCACCCCACCACCACAGAGCCCTTTTTCTTCTTTTTTATAGTAAGGAAAACACTTGTGTTATTTAATTTTGCTTATTTTCTCATGTAGTTAGAGTCATGGAATCCCAGAATGGTTTGGGGTGGAAGGACATTAAAGCTCATCCTGTTCCACCCCCTGCCATGGGCAGGGACACCTTCCACTCTCCAGGTTGCTCCAAGCCCTGTCCAACCTGGCCTTGGGCACTCCCAGGGATGGGGCCACAATCCTCAATTCCATGTCTGTGTGCTCCACATGCACTTTTTGGGAGTAATTTGGAGACAACATGTGCACACTTTTCTCTATATTTTTATGATCTGGAGCACAAGGGAGCCATCCTCCTCAAATATTAATTACAGTCACTATGGTAAGAACAAAAATAGCACTTTATTTTTCAATGGAAAAGGATTGTGCAAGCCAGCTCTTCTCACAGCGTCATGCTGGGCAGAATGAAGCTGTCTTCAAAGGGAAAGCTGAAGTGGGAGAAAGCTGAGCTGCTTTCTGCTAGAGTCCATCTACTTTGGGGTCTTAGCGTGGATCAGGAATGCTCTGTGGAAGCAGACCCAGCCCTCCTGGCCCTGCTGCAGTCTGGCTCACAGTGCAGAGGCTGCAGAGCACGAGGACTGCGTCCCTTCTGGAGGAAACAGCCCTGGCACACCCTCCAGGAACGCACCTGATGTGCTCTCACTGCTGAGGGGCAGTCAGGCACTGAGCACACCAGGTCTGGTCCCAGACGGATCCTCCGCCGGCGTGTGCAGCGGCTCCCTGGTGCTCTGCTCCTGCTCCCGCTGAGCTGCAGCCCCTGCCAGTGCAGGCATAAACTCACCCTTCCCCTGCGACTGATTTCAAAACTCACTCTCAATTATAATCCTGTTTTAGTGGAGGTTTTTTGATGTTTACATCATTTCTTGGGCTTTGGCATCAATATTAATCAGAGAAAAGCTCCGCTTGCTTCTTTCTGCCTCTTCTGAGGGAAGATGGGAACAGGCTCTGACACCTCCGTTACTCCACAGCATCAGAGCCTTTTTCTAGTAATCACTGTCTGAAAGGAGTAGAAACAGCACCTAAATTTACCACTTTGAGCGTGAATCAATGGAGCATTATTGCCAACACACATTCTTCACTGTCACACATCTCAGTTGTGCTGCTGGTTCAGGAAGATTTAAAACCCCGTCTCCCACCCGGCTTTGCACCTGAGATACCCTTTTTACCAACCTCATTCTCTTATCTCTGCATAATTAACCAAAATATGAAATTCCCAGCTTCTGCCATGCCTGTGTGTGCTTTAAAGCTTCCCCCAAGACCACAGGATTGTGTGCAGATGGGCACTCACGGGCAGCTCGCAGGAGGCAATCACAACTTTTACTTGGTGCCTCTTTCGTTTTCCTGCCTACTTACATCTGCCCAACCGTCTGTTCATCAATCCTGGGAGCATCCATCATGGAATAGGATGAGTCCTACTGAGTCAGACACTCTGCTTCAGTTCATGAAATGAGCTGGCAAGATATTCTAGCCTTGGCACACTCGATGCAAAAGATTTCAGCCCTTTTAGATATTTTTCTGCTAGAGAGGAATTGCAGGCCAGATTAAATAATAGAAACAGTCATTCAGCAGAGCAGCTGTTGAATGAAAATATGGGAAATTAGGTAAAAGTCGCCCCTCTAGCCAAGGGTCAGAGCAAGGAGTAAGCTGGGCTGAAGGGATACAAGATTTTGGGCTGCAGAGGGCTGAGCAGGATGAATTCCAGCACTAATGAGCTTAGCGAGTAAGCTCATTACCTAATGAGCTCTATTGAACAAGCCTGAATTCCTGCCTAGGGAAAGCCCTGGAATAGATCGAACATAGGTAAACAGCTCCATCAGTTTACACACACACAGAGGCATCTGAAGCTCAGGAGCAAACTCAGGGTCACTGGCAGAGCCTTTCCCCAAGGTGTGGATGTCAGGATGCATCAGAAAAGCAGCAAAGAGCAGAGGCTCTTTTGCAGTTGTGTCCTTTCCTTACAAATCCCGATACGAACGAGGATGCCCCGACATGACTTGTTAACACACACATGTCCTGGCAACTTCCCTTCACCGTCAACATCAGACTGTGCTACCCTCACACGCTGCACAGCTGGACTAGGAAGCCGCCAGAGGACCAAAATTGTATCAAAAAGCCTTCCTGAAATGGTTCTTCCCTCTGAATCTCCATCTAAAACCCCGACCTTGAGTTGGTGCCTGGGAAGATCTGTCAGAGCAGATGCCAATTCAGAGAGTTTGGACAAGGCCCAGAGGAAATCTCACATCCACACTGCCTTTGGACAATTTATTACCCAGAAAGGCAGAGTCCTGGAGTGTCTGCAAGGAAAGGTCCGTCATCCCCACCTGCTGTTTAGTGCAGTTTTCACTTCTCCGGACCTGAAAGTGAGAAAAGAAAATGAGATTTCAGAAAAGGAGAAGAGATCTACAGACAAAATCTTAATATTGAGTTTACATAGCAACATTTGCATTTATTTTTACCATTTCTTCTTAGATTTTCAGCACGTACTGAAGTATTGTCTAAACTATTCAGTTCCTGTAGTTGTGCCTCTAAAACACTGGCACTGTCCATCCTTTGTCTGTTATCATCTGAGCAGGACTAAAAATGTTGGAAAAAGAAAAGGAAAGGAAAGTATCTGAACTTTACAGTAAAATATAACAGCTTATTTGGTGGGAGGTAAAGACTGTGAGTAGAAAACTCAAATATATATTTATTTAAATCTATGCACGCATGCCCTGAAGAGCACAGCCCAGGGTAAACAAATGCAGGCAGCTCGTTGTAGTGTCAGGATATATTCACATGATTGCAGCAGGAAAGTCTGGCACCAAATGCACTGTGAACTGAAAATGAATTTCAGCAGCTTTTATGATTCATTTTTTGTCAGAGACAAAGGCTCGGCTGGAGCTGCTCGTTTGCCGTGTCCGGGGGCTCCTGCAGCACAAACCCTGCACTCAGGCAGGGCCGGGGCTCTGTGTCCGGCCGGGGGCTGTCCCGGCAGCCTGGGCACCCCTTGGAATGCCAACATGGAATTACAGTTAATTAATTTTTCATGGTGCTGCCCACTCTGATCCCAGGGTGCGCGGGGAGCAACTCCAGCACAGCCATGAGTCACGCCAGGGAAAAACAAGCGGTGTGGGCAGCTCGGCTGTGGGTTGGCACAGGCCGGGGGAGCTTGGGAGACACATGAGGCACCACTTCTACGGGAAAGTCCTCATGGCAGGAGATGCCTCCCGGGGCCAGGCGACACAGAGCCCATCCATCTCATCCCTCCTGTTTGCCAGTGCCTCCCTCGGACCCTGGTGTGGATCCCCAGCTCCCTGGAGCAGCTACTGGAGTGAAGGCACCGTTGGATGGGATTTATGTGCCATTAATAACTGCTTCCCTGGCAATATCAAAACAGAGTGGGCAGCCAGCACATCCACTCCTGATAGCACTTGACTACACAGCAAATTAAATCCACCCATTAAATCACCACAGACGGAGGGAAAGGGCCTTTATCTGAACATCCCTGGATGTGGAGTGCTTTGTTTGCAAGGTGAAATACTCGGGATGAAAACAATTGGTGACTAAAAGCAAGTCAGATGAGGATTTCACAGAATCACAGAATATCCTGAGCTGGAAGGGACCCACGAGGAACATCCAGTGCAGCTCCTGGCCCTGCACCCATGGTAGGAGGGCTGGAACGAGATCCCTTCCGACCCAAACTACCCTACGGTTCTGTGAATTCCCAGCTCTCTGGAATGGATCAGGCAAACACACACAGGCAGCTGTCCCTCCCATCCCACTCTTGGACTGCTCCTGTTACAGTTCTGCTGCCAGCCAGGCACTGTCTCCAGCACAGCCCAAAGCGTGGCCCAGAGAGGGAAGGTGACCTGGCAGCGGTCACCAGCAAGTGTGGAACCAGCTCCAGTGGCTTCCTCCCAAACGTGTGATGCAATCTAGATAAAATATCAAAGAACTCCATCTCCTCTCACAGATGAAAGGAGAGAATGGTGGAAAAAAAAGATCACATAGCATTTTAGATGGCAGAATAACAGATGCTCCACAGGTGTGAGTTTTCCCGCTTTGTTGGGAAAGACCAAGCATGATTTAGCAAAATGCAAACAGGAGTCGTTTCTTTCCCAGACACTGATTTATTATTTAATACTAAAATACTATAAATAACAAATCTGCAGAATCATCCAGCCAGGAAACAGGGATTGCCTGTGCAGAGCCCCACACGCCTCAGCAGGCTGTGGCAGAGGGCTCCCATGCAGCCCGTGCTGCTGAGAGCACAGTGGCTTTGTCTCTTCCACACCAGCCATGTGCTCCCAGCTATTTCTGTCACTGTGCTGCCCTTTCCTCAGATCAAACTTGCCTATAAATTATTAGTTTTAACAGATTATAGTCACACTTTTAGCCAGGAGGGAAGCCAGTTCATCTGTGCACCAGACTGAGTTTTGAGCTAAAGCCAGGCTCTGCCGTGGCCCAGGCATTTGGGCATCCCTCAATATTTCACCCAGGAACTCATTAGAGTGGGATAGATGTGCTTTGTGACAAGTGCTGCCACACACTCTGTAAGCTGCTAAGTAACAGCAAACTCAGCTCGTTTCAGTTACAGCATAATGTAAGGTTTGAGCTTTTACTATACAATCCATTTTAAAGTACTCCTAGGTATTCTGTTCAATGGTAAATTGGATTTTTAACAGAAATATAACCCAAATGCTCAGCATAACAAATTGTAATCCCAGCAGTCAGTTTGCCATCTAAGATGCGATGCATCCTCAAAATCTCTTTTTTCCACTTGTCTCTTAAATGCAATTTTCTGTCCCGCTCTGTTGAAGACCAGGTTAAATCAAATGAAATAAAAATGGCATTGTAATATTATATCCTGTGGCAAAAGACTAACGTTGCCTCTAGTCAGTAGCTGTAAAAGGGATGAACCCACACCAGATTTCACATCACTGTGCAGGTTTTTGACTGCCTTTCTCTCTGTCTCTGCTTGTCTGTGGCACAAGGCGCTGACCCCCTCTGACACCACACCCTGACTTTCAGTTGTTCCAGGTCTCTTGTCCACAGAGAAAAATCCCTTCATCAAGAGCAGCCACACCTACAGGTGCAGAATTGTGACTTCAAGGCTTTTTAATTGCATTTTCATCCATTTCAGAAGAGTTTCTTGGGTTTCTTAAATAATTTGACCTCTCACAAAGCAGAGCAGCTGCAAACCAGACTGTTCACACATACAGAGGTGTTCCCAATCCCAGGTGAACAGAGAACAGGCATTTAAAAATAGGGATTAATAGGAACTATTAATATGCAATCTTGAAGTCCCATGAACAGAGTGAGTGTATGGATCCACCTGGGAGTAAATCAGATTGAGTGGATATGAAAGAGCTTCTTGAGGATTATGTGTAAGATGTGAAAAGCAATCACACTGCCAGATATGGTAAAACATAACCATAAAATAGAGCACTGAAAGCCTGAATGATTTGGCAAAGTGATTTTTAAATGCTACTGCTCAGATATGGTAGAAAATTATACTCCTCTTGCAAAAAAAACCCCAGTACTGAGTGGTAAGAATAAAACACTGCGGAAAAGACAGCCCTGAGGAAGACAAGGCGGAGAGATGGGTCTCTCTGCTCTGCATAGCCCATCATTTCCAAATTCTTTTCCCTTCTTGGCATTCAAACTTGTACATAATTCAAGAGGAGCTCATTATGTGTTGCTAGGGGAGCGGAAACAACGGGACTTATGTGTGTTTTGCTCCTCATTCATTTCTGAAAAGTATCACATGTGGGGACTTTGCAATATGATCATTGTCGTTTCTTAGTACATAGACAAGGAGTTGCTCTTGATGTGCTGATAAACTCAAAGTTGATCTGAGGCTCGTCAGCCTTTGGGAGGAATTCAGCCCCTTTTGGAGGCAGGGGAGCTGGGCAAGTCTTGTCTGGACTGATGTGACTGGAACACTCTGAATCCTGGCCTGAGAGACACATGGAACACCTCAAACCTCACACGGAGCGGTGGGAAATGAAGTCTAAATTTTCCGAGCTTTGGCTGATGAAGAGATTGCATCCAGCTGTCAATGAAAGGCCTTTTCCCTCTCCCCACGTGCCCCCCGTGCTCACAGATCACTCACAGCAGCCTGGCAGGAGGGCTCTGTGAACCGGAGGGATTTTGGCATTTTGCCCGCTGGGAATAACGGGCTTTGTCAGGAATGATCTGTTTAAAAACCCAGCAGAGCTCAGGGCTGTCTGTCAGACAGACACAGCCGTTCTCCAGGCATCCTTTGGGGCTGGGGCTGGGGCTCCCAGAGAGCTCTGGTCCCACACAGGTGCCCAGGGCAGCCCTCGGCTCCTGCTCGGGGGAGCTGCTGTGGAGAGAAAACACCTTCCAGGGGCCAGTCACTTCTGCTGCCCCTCCTGCTGCTTCTCTTCATAATGAGCATCCTCCCAAAATGCCTTTTTCTTCCTGGGAGCCACACACTGCTGGGCCGGTGGGGATTTTGTGGTTCTGTTTTGGGACTGGTTTGGAATGGGGGAAGAGCCTGGGCTGAGCGTGGTGGGGACCTGGAGCTGCCTCCAGCAGCTGCTGAGCCTGACCCCGGGACAGCTCCAGAGCCAGGAGCTGCTGTCTGAGGAGATCTGGGGACGTGAGGTGATTTCGGAGACTGATGCTCTCCCAGCTCACTATTGACACATGGCACGGGTAAATGAGATTTACTTTGGCATCTCATTCACTTCCCAATCCATCTTCTCTAGTGCTTT
>WBMZ01010461.1:0-23921 GCA_013400975.1 Atrichornis clamosus
TCCATCCATCCCTCCATCCACGCTGACTCAGCACACAGCTTCACCCCTGCTTTAGCTGCGGGGGGGTTTGGGGGCCCGTGGGTATGAACCCCCCTCTCGTGCTCTGCCTTTTCTGGGAGCCTCTCCGTGGCTCTGCTTCCTGCTGTTCCCAGCGAGGTGGGGCTGTGACTCAGCCCCGCCCGGGCTCCGCTCCTTTCCCACGGTGGCTGAGCCTGCAGAGGTGCTGCTGCTCTCCAGGGGCAGAAGGGTGCTGGGCGTGGGGTTTGCTCGTGTACCAGGGAGTCATCCCTTCAAACACCACCAACACTCCCTCAGCCATCTCCTCCTGCTCCCCTTTCTCCTGGCTCCTCCTGCTTCGGTGCATCCTGCAGGAAATAATTTCGGTGTGGCTCTGGGTTACTCTTGGGAAAAAAAAATCAAAAATATTTGGGATAGGCACAGTCAGTTTCTCACTGCACAGCCAAGAATGACAGAAGCCATTCAGGAGATGTGCTGCTGCCTGCGAAGTTCAGAGTCTCCCAGAAATCCTGCCAGTGACCCTGCTCCAATCCTTTCCAGTGTCTTTCCCCCTCCCAGCTGTGTCTCCTCCAGCGAAAGGAAGCAGGAATCAGTTTTCATCATGGGTAAAACCTGCTAAGGAAAAGCTGAGGGTGGAACTCAAAGACACTCGGATAATCTCCAATTTTTTCCTTTATATTTTTTGAGCATTTCTTTCAGCCCTGCTGACGCGAGACTGATTTTCCTGTTCTGCCAGGAGAGATCCTCATTGATTGAAGCAGGAGTTACTGTACTGTGAGATACTTCCTGGGGAGAGAACAGAAAACATTAGGAGGAAAGCACTGAGATGCACAAAGCAAATCTGTGCTACCCTTCATTGCACAGCACAGTCTGGGTCATCTCCCAGACTGAAACTTGGCCTGGGAACCCAAAAGCAGTTAAAGGAATTGCCTGAGCTCAGATCTCTTAGGAAAGATCCTGCAGAACACTTGTGAGGCTCTTTGTGGAGAGAAATGCCAGGGAAAGGCAGGAGGAACTCTCCTTCTCTGGGAAAGTATTTGGGTTTTGCAGTGCCAGGAACTTCTAATAGATTTATGATCTCTGAAAATTTCTCCCTGCTTTTTTTCCCATGGCATAGCCTTGGGAAGCCAGACCTGCCTCGGACACGAGGTTCTTCCTGCTGCCCAGGCTGGGGGGTTTTGGCTGCTTTGCTCCTCATTTGCAGAAAAGCAGCCAAGGCAGGGCCCCTTCAGGCTCTGCACCCACGGCTGAGCTCTGGGGCTGCTGCAGGAGCTGAGCTCAGGTCTGGCCACCCCCCAGCTTTGGGACACTCAAGAGCTCATCCAAGACCTGAAATATTGACCAATATTCACTTGGTGAATCAAGACCAGATCTGCTTCCTAAAAATGACTGTCAGCAGTTCCACCTTCCCAATGACATTCCCTGGTATCCTGCAAAGATCCCTGCAGTGTTCTTGTGCTGGAAAGCTTTCTTGGTCGTCAGCAGCTGGGATGAGGAGGCTGGGAGCACCAGGGATCTCCCTTCTGCACCAGGGATCTCATCTCATTTCTGCCACCATGTGCAGGAGGGGGGTAAGAGGGAGGTAATTACATCAAAACCTCTCATCAAGGCCTTTCCTGCAGGAGATTATCAATCTTCAGGGAGCTGGAGTTAGAGCAGCACTCGGGCTCAGCAATGGATGCCACATCCTGACAACTGCACTCAGTTTTCTTTAACTGGGAAATGTTGCTCTGGAGGTCACTGCTCCCCCACTCTGATGGAGAAGGTGCTGTGAAGGCTCAGGTGGAGCTGCAGCGTTTTCCTGCATCCCAGAGGTGCCAAGGAGAGGCCTCCTGGTGCTGGAAGGAAGGGACAGGGCCCTGTGCTTGGGATGCCTCAAAGGGCTCTCCTGAGACGAGGACAAGCTTAGGAAGCACCAAGAAAGGGGCCAGGAACCATCTGGGATCTGTAACAACTTCTGGCCAAGATCCAGTCTGCAGAGCCAGGTGACTGTGGGGGAGGCACAAATGGGGGTTGTGCGATGGAGGAGCCCAAAGTCCTGCCTGTTCCAGGGCAGTCAGGCAGGGAATGAGTCCCTGTGGGGCTCCTGCCCTCTCCTGAGCCAGCCCTGGCTCCCAGAGGAGATGCCCGGAGGGGTGGGTGCTGGGGGGGCTCCAGGTGCAAACGCCAAACTCTTATGCACAGAAGGTGCTGTGAGGCAGGGCCTCCTGCCAGGGCTGCCACGTGTCCCCCACGTGGGGGCCGTGGCACTGCCTCGGTGTCTGGCTGTGGGGCTGGGATGCCGCGGCACGGACACCTGTGGGAAGTCGAGAGAGTTGGTCCCAGCAGCAGCTCCGTGTGTCCCCGGGGAGGTGGTGGCACTGCGGGGTCCTGGCTGCTGTGCTGTTGGGTGGCTTGGGCTTGGTGCTTCCCACGGGTGCAGTTCAGGGTGGAATCTGTGCATGGAATTCTCCTGGCGGGGAAGTGCTGTGGCCTGGGGAAATCAGGAATTCCTGGTGCCTGGGAGCTGTGGGAAGGTATCCCATGGACCTGAAAACGAAGAGTGGGGTCTGCCCTAAAACATAGCAGGCAGAGATAAAGAACTCAGACACTGGGCTGTGGGATGGGAAGGGGCTGTGGGATGGGAAGGGGCTGTGCTAAGACCTGCCTGGCTGGTGGGATGAGGCTTTGCTGGTGGAGCTCCATGGATTATTTGGGATCCTAGGAGCTGTAGGACCTGTACAGTTTCCAAGGATTTAGTGCTTGCTCTCTTTGGGACAAGGAGTGCTCTGCACCCTGTAGCCCCCATTCCCTTCCCTGGAACCCTGCTGCAATTCCAATTACATTTGAGCTGCATCTGTGGCTGTCTGAGCCCAGCTCTGGAAGGGACCCATTTCACATCACAGCTGAACCACACAAGGAGCACCCTGATTGCCTTTTTCTTGAAACCTCCCTGTGGCCTTTGTGTGTGTCCACAGACCTCCCTGTCCAAAAATGGGATTTTATTACGTGTTCACACACAGGGTACACAGCCCAAAAAGACACACAGGTTTCTTGGAATTCATTTTACCTGCTACAAATGGACCGAGATCCAGGCACGGGGTCCTGTATTGGCTCCACTGCTGAGCAACTCCTCATTTCCAAACTGGAGGCGGGTGCTGAGCTACAGTGACGTGTCCTGCCCTTCTCCAGTGTCCAGGAAGCTGCTCAGGAACAAGAGGTAGGACTCACCTGCATTCCCTGTAGACACTGCAGCTGTGCTAGACTGGGGAGAAGGCAGCTTGTCCTTCCAGCCTGCCATTGATATGCCCTTTCTTAGATGTGCCTCCAGATGGGACTCGTGCCTGAAGAAGCTGCAGAATGGACATCCCCAGTATGTCTGTGATATCAAATTTAATCCTCCCAAGGGCTGCTGGATAAGCTGCTCCCTAATGGGCCTTTCTAAGACAATTGCCTACGTAGCACATTCAAAGCCCTTTACAAACACACCTGGGCCAGGGCCCAGGAGCAGCTCGAGGAAGGAGTGATCACAGTTGAAATGCAGTCAGGTTTTGAAGTGCTGCTGCGTCCACCCAAAGCTGGTTAAGACATTTGAGTTTGAGTGCTTTGCCTTTGTGCTGACCCCTTTGGTGCTCAACCAGCCTTCAGGCTGAGCAGAGCAGCAGGGGCTGCTCCTGGAGGCAGCTCTGAGGGTGCAGGGGGTGGCACCTGTCCCTTGTCCCTGCTCACAGGCTGTGCCCAGCCTGTCTGAAGGGCTGCAGATCCTCTCCTGAGGCCCTGTCAGTGGCAGAGGGTTGTTCCTCCGCCTTGCCCTGAGTGACTGCACCGAGCACACCTGGTAGCTGAGCCCATTCCTTTGCCAGGTGTCTTCCTGGAAGAGGAGGTCAAGAGGTGCTGCCTCCTCATTCCCTCTGAGAGGCTGCTCCAGTGCTTGCACAGCCCAGTGTTCCCAGCGCGGGGAATCCAAAGGCTTTTGTTCCTGCTGCACTTGAGCTCTCCCCATGTGGACTGGGCTGGTGCTCCTGCAGGCTGTGATGGACAGACCAAATCCTTTGATGTTGTCGGCAGCAATTCCATGGAGCAGCCTGGCAGTCCCCGGAAGGTGCAACCTCCAATTTGGCCTGATTGGCATGAAAAGTCTGGGCTCAAATCTCACATTTATAGAGCTGCCCCATAACATCAACTTCTGGATGAACAAAAGCCTTAAAATCCAGCACCACACTCCTCATCCTCCAAACCGTGAATTTAAAGGAAGGTGCTTTTAAAGGGAAAAGGAAAGGGAGAGTTAGACTTTCCAGGCAATTTGGGCTGCTGTCATCACCTCGAAGCCCAGTCCCAGCACATCCCAGCAGTGAAGAATTCCCAGAGGAAGGGCAGAAGGCAGCTGGCCTGGTTAAGCAGCAGGAGAAGGAGGTACCAGAAGGTGTTTTTCAAACAACTGAAGACAGAAATGGGAAAGACTTCATAACCTCTGCCAGGTTCAACATAAACGACACTAAACCTGCCAAAAAGCAGTGGAAGGAACAACCAGCTGGAGTCAGAAGAATGAGCCAAGAAGTCAGAGCATCTCCCAGGACATGGGGATTGGGGGTCAGTGAGTATCCAGGGAAGGGAGCACTCAGGAAGGAGAAGAGCAGACAAGATCATGTCTTTACTTTTTCCAGTTTGTGATGCCTGTGAGGAATGGGGAAGATCTCTTGAAGCTCCTGTACCTGGTACATCAGTGACATTCCTGAGGACTGGAGGGTTGTCTGTAGAATTTTGGGGAACTAGAAACCAATAAGGAAAGGGAGGAAAATAACATAAATATCAGCATAGTGAAATGTTAAGTGATACATTGGGGTGAAATAATCTTACCTTGACATGGGAGTGGTGGGCTTGGAGGTGACTCCATGGACCATTCATGGACAGCCCAGACCAGGGACAGCTCAGCAGAGGAACCAAGGGAATATCAGGTGTGGTCAGGGAGGAGCAGAGATCAGAAGGGGGCTGTGATGTCCCGACATCAGCCCTGGTTTACTCACCCTCTGTCTGCTGTTCTGGGCTCCAGCTCAGGAAGGAAATGATTTCCTTGGGAAGGGCTCCGAGGTCACTTCGTGTCCTGAGCTGGGGGCTCTGTCTGGGGAGCTGCTCTGGGAGCTGGGACTCCCCAGCCTTGCCCAGACAGAAACTGGGGACCATCACCTGGCCCTCACCACACTCCTTAAATACCAGAACCAGGGAGCTTCAACCACAGCTCAGGGGAGGCAGGGTCAGAAGGAACTGAGGGGTTTTCCCCACAACACCTCTGGGTCCTTTCAGCAGTGACACAAATGACACTAATGATAATGAACTTTCTCATGGGTTGAAGTGATGGCTGTGAAAGCTCATGGGAGAGAAACCCACTGAGGATGAAATCATAGAATCATGGAATATCCTGAGCTGGAAGGGACCCACAGGGATCATCCAGTCCAACTCCTGGCCCTGCACAGACACCCCAACAATCCCACCCTGTCACTGAGAGTGTTGTCCAAACACTCCTGGAGCTCTGGCAGCCTTGGGGCCATGACCTTTCCCTGGGGATCTGTTCAGTGCCAGGCTGGAGGAAATGGGATTTACAGCTCCTCACTCCTTATGGGATGAGGCAGAGCAGTCCAAGCTGACCCTGCTGCAGGGCAACCGGGATTTTTCAGACCTTTCAGACCTTTCTCCTTTCCTAACACTGGCAAAACAACAACAATAAAATCATCCAAACCAGGGAGCTTGAAGAAATTCCAGCAATTTTTATTGATTTCAGCTTTTCCAATGAAGCAAATACATACAGTACAGCCAAAACAAAACTCTGATACATTATTCTCACATACCTCTATCTTACAGAATACACTGTATAGCTATGGACTGGTAAGGCTGAGCTGGTCTCAGACTGGTGCTCAGAGAGGAATAAAACTGCCTTCGACTCGTCCACGAGGCTTCTGAAATGCTGGGGTGGGTGGGATTGTACACACACAAAACAAACAATGCGTTTTTACGAAAATAGACCAAAAAAGCTCTGCTACGCCCAGGACAAGTGAGTGTGGTGTTTATTTACATGGCTGTGTGCAACGGCTCCTGTTTCTGCTGCTGGCAGAGCTGCTGGTGCTGCTGGCCATGCTCCTTCCTCCTCAGGAATTCTCCATCCCTGCGCCACACACCTGCCCTGTCCCTGCCCTTGGGAATTGTGCCCTACCCTGGCTCTTCAAGAAGCACAAAACAGGAAAGCAGCTCATCAGAGAGGGTGTCACGGCTGAAAACAAGCCTTTAAGAAACAACACCTCCCCAGAATGAAAAAAAAAACTATACTGGAGGTGAAAACAGCATTAATTTATGATGAGAGGGAACCTCACTGAGCTCCCACAATTGCCGGTTATGAGCAACACCAGTTATTCCAGGAGTCTGATTTTCCTTTCTCTTCTCACAATTGGGCATCAATGTCACTTCAGTGACTTGGGTGGAGTCTGGTGTCCAGATTTTAAAGAGAGAGACCGAGAGGAAAACAGAGCTGAGTATCAGAGAATTTCCTGGGGAAGATCCAGCTGCAAAGCAGCCCTGGGATGGCAGAATGGTTGTGATTCCTGCACCCCTGAGGTGTGAAAGCAGCAGCAAACAGCATCACAAAAACAGCTCAGTGGGAAGGAACCTCTCTGGTGTGCCCAGCTCAGGGCAGGGACAACGTCCAAGCCAGGTGAGCTTGCTCAGGGCTGTGCCCAGTCACATGTTGAAGATCTCTGAGGATGGAGACAGATTTTATTTTTATCATTTTATTAGCTTTGAAAAAACAACTGCATTAATTTTTTTTTTTGTTAATAAAATTTACATGAATGATGAATCTGTCTCTTGGAGTTTAGTACTTACTAATGAAATCTCCAGTCCTGTAAATTTAATTGTGAGCTAATGGTCATCAACGTACAGCTCTTTGTGCCTTGTACAATGATTTAGTAACTGCATTAGGGGTGGAAAGAAATGCAGTGTTTTAAATAAAGCCTAAATAACAGCCAGTTAGAGTGAATTTACTCAATATTCCACCATTCCATTTTGTACTTAGGCTTCCCCAATCAGTTTTCCAGAGAAAAACATTCGCTCCCAGGACTTGTGTGGGACGTGTCCTCACAGGAACAAATTTGAATGCAAAATTGCACCAAAATTTGCACCCAAACTGAAACAATCCCGTGGCTGCTGCAGCCCTTGGGGACATCCACAGCTGGGCCCTGTCCAAAGCATTTGGAACATTTTCCATCTGGGAATCCACATCCAGCGAGGGAACTGCTGAGGAGTGGATGGAAGGGCTTTGCCCATGGGCTGAGGCTCCTGTGCTCTGTTCAAACCCTCCTGAAACTGCTCCACCAGATCCTCCTGGTTCTGCCTCTCCACTTCAAAGGTGCTTTTGTGCCTCTCTCGTTTGGCTGCGAGCTCAGCACCGAAAGCTCCCCACTGCACGTGGGTGAGGGCAGGCAAACAGCTGCTGCTCCTTAAAGTGCACAGGATGGAGCCACCCTTTGTATTCCAAGAGGAAAAGCAGCTGGAAATGATCTCCCCCTGTGGCTCCCTGTGCTCCAAACGGGGACCAACAGGGGCCACCCTTCTTAACTCCGGAGCTGCAGCAGAGCAAACCTGACCCTCAGGGACGGTGCTTTCGTGGGCACCAATCACCCCATGGATGTGGATTGAACATCCTGATCCCACCAATTTAGGAGTCTGACACATGCAAAAAATTGAGACTGTTTTTCCATTTCCCGGCTCAAAATCCATCCTTCCCAAGCACCTCCTGAACCCTTGATGTTTGAAAAACAGGGTCCTGTGCTCCCTGCACTGTTTGAAGAATAACAACCACAATAATCCTGTGTGTGGGACAGGCAGCAAACACATCCTCAGCTGCTCCTCCCCTCTGGATCTGAGCTCAGACCCCTCCAGGGACAGGTAGAAGATATTTTTCTTCTGGAGGGAGGAAGGTTGTAAGAATTGGGTTGCCATAACTGAGCTCAGCAGTCCCCGTCACAGCCCCAGCATCACAGGGAGATCAATGCAATTACAGATCCCAAGCCATAAAACATTTCCAAACCTGATGTCACACGAGTGCTTACATTCCATATTAACACCATTTCTTTACATGGATCAACAAAAACAAAATGAGATTGAAGAGGCCCATCCCTCCTGTTTTTCATTCCTGTGTGGCAGTCAGTGATCCCAGGGGGAAAATGCCTGTCCCACTCAGCTTCTCCAGTGCCACGTTTGTCCAGGTACAGTCAGGAATGTGAATTGTTCTGGCGCTCAGAATGGATCAGGACCCGGGAATGTTCCTGCTCTGCAGTTGTGTCCCAATTGTCCCCTCAAATGCAGCTTCAGGGAAGGGTGGCTGAGACCCGGGAGAGAATCTGCAGGTGTCAATTTGCTTCTTGAGAGAAAGAGTTCATGTGACAGGAAAGAAAACACTAACAACTATCAGAGGAAAAACCCCAAAGCAGAGAAGAAGCCCTTGTTGATAAACGTTAGGAATAACGAGCCCTGGAGAGAAGAGCATCGTTATGTGTATCTGTTAAAAATGGCAGATGCAAACTGGAACTCGACCTAAAATTGACATTTTTTGTGTGTTTGTGGATAAAATAGGTTGTGACAAAATTTTGGCACGGCAGTATTTGGTGCATGGATGGGGTGGAATTGGAATAAAACTCTGCAAGGGGTTAAACTGCACAACTCCCACCCACTTTGGGTGGAAAAGGGGACTCAGCTGGAGGAAGATCCTGCTCCCCACGTGTGCCCTGTGTGTGCTGCCTGCACACACCTCCACAGCCACACCCAGAGTTACACAGACACACTCTTGGCAAAAAAATAATTATTGACATTGAGAAAGTATATAAAAGTCCCTTCTCCCCCCTAAAAAGAAGAAAATACTTAAAAATATCAGTGTCATCCACATGAAATCCACGTGTTTAGTTTGCTTTACAGTTGAGTTAAACTCAGGAACACTCTACATCTTTAACATCCTAAGGAATCGTGGAAGCGTTGTTCTTCCCGGACATGAACCAACTCCAAATTCTGAAACAGAAAAAAAAATAAAGCAAAGAAAACCAAAACCCCAGATAATTAAAGCATTCAAGAAATCTTTTCATTACAGTAACCCCCAACTTTTAATCATTTCTCTTAGCCTGGCTGCAGCTCCTTGGCTGCACATAGCTTTTCACCCTGGCCTTCCATGCTCCTTGGAGTCCCAGTGAAAACATCCCAGCAGAGCAGGGCTTTGGCACTGTTTTCTCTTGGTTTGATCACAAGGACCATCTTGGGCAAGGGAGCAAATAATTCCCTCTGGATAATCTCAGACGCAATCCAGGAAACCTGTGGTATTTGCAGAGTGCTTAAAGCTTTTCCCTTCAGTGGGAATTATGAGTGAAAAGTGCCTTTTCACACGGAATGTAAAGCCATAATGAGACCCTGGAAATTCTGCCCAGGATTTCTCTTCCCTTGTTCCTCTTTGGGATGTTGGAGTCGACAGAATGCAGCTCTCAGTTCTGACATGGGGCTGACAGGTGGATTAAGGGCTCAAACAATCCCTAGGGGTGATGGCTGAAGCCACAGAAGTGCTGGAATTAATTACACGTCACTGACACGACGGGATAACACTATCCAAAGTTCAGGAATGAGGGCACTGCCAGGGAGAATCCCATGAAGAGCCTCACCTGAGAGGGTTTGGGAAAAGGCACTGAATCAGTGATTGCTTGGCAAGGGAAGTGAGAGGTACAGCCAGGCCCAGCAGCTTTGCCTGTCCTGTGACATCTGTGCTGAGCATCTCCAAAGGGCACAGCTGGGCAGGGGACAACATCTGCCCTGAGCAGGGGCAGCACAGCCCCCGAGCTCCCACAGACACAAACGCTTTGCTGATGGGGCTGGGAAGCTCTGGGATGAAAGTCTCCCAAACACACTTTAGGGGTGATTGAAAACAAAAAAGCTCATAGGACTCCTTTGGGTGCCCCAGATCCACCCATGAGGGTTGTGTTCTCACCTGCAGCCTGAACATGCACGGAGAGGCTCCTAAAATCTGGAGGAGAGGGTCCTGAAGGTCGTTCCAGCTAAAGATCCCATCATGTTCTTATCAAACCCTTGCTGGAAAAGCAGATACACACAAAGTGCAGTGAGTGCACAGCAGTTTCCACATTGAGAGCTGCTCCTGAGAGCCTCCTGCCCAACCAAGTGTGCTTCATTCTCAGCCAACCTCCTCTGTCAGTCCTCGGGGTGCCTTTGTCACCCTTATTGATGATCTCCATAAAATCATAGAGCCATGGAATGGTTTGGTTTAAAGGGACCTTAGAGCCATGGGCAGGGACACCTTCCACTAGACCAGGTTGCTCTTCCTTGCATTGCTTTCCATCAACCAGGGGCTGGACTCCTCCATTTTTTTTGGAGGAAACCTTTATTTAATCATTCACTGAATACTGTTTCATGTAGTTCCTCAACCTGAAAAAAGAGCAGAAGTCTGTGCATGACCCCTGCAGCCTCCCATCCTCCTCACCTGAGGTTTTCCTATGCAATGAACACCTGTGAGCACAGGAGTGACTCAGTCTCACCAAGAGCTGGCACAGGCTGTGAGCAGAGCCTGGCACAAAACTGCCCCAGCTCCTGCGGAGAGAGTCCCTCACTGTTGCTGTGGGAACGAGATTTGGGTGCTCTGTGCCTTCCTGCCCCCAGGGACTCCCCTTGGTAGAGATTCCTCCTTCTCTTTAATTTGACCCTTTACTCTCTGCAGGTGCTGCTGCTCTTGAGTTGGAAAAACCCAGCTTGTTCAAAGAAAGTCACTGGGAGCAGGAACTGGGAGCTGGGGACTGGGGGCTGGACCTGGGGGCTGGAACTGGGAGCTGGGAGTTGGGAGGTGGAGGTGGAAGCTAGGGCTGGAGCTGAAGCTGGGAGCTGGAGCTGGGAGCTGGGAGCTGGCTCAGTGCCTGTCCGGCTCTGCACTTCCACAGCTTCTGTTGCAGGGAGCAAAACAAATCCCAAATACTCCTTCTCTTGGTTTAAAAGCTTACCCTGACTGCAGGGGGGATGTAACCACAGGGCAGGGTGATGGACACAGAAGAAAATGGGAACACCATGGATTGCAAGGAAGGAAATCCCCTGAACAAGGGTGGAACGCCCAGAGTGTCCCAGCCCAGAGCGAGGGGGCTGTGCTGGGGAGGATTCCACCTCAACCAGCACCGTCCCCAGGGAGGGAGGAGCCCGACACTGACACATCTCTGTCTGTTTTGTCCCCAAAGTGAGTTCTGGCTGTGACTCCTTGCTCAGATGCCCAAGTGCCCTGGGCTGCTCCTGGGCCCTGCTGCTGAATCTCAACCTTTGCCAACTCCCCAGCTCCAGCAGGTGAACAAACCAGGGCTGTCCTGTCTCCCAGAGCACCAATGTTCTCCTTACCTGCTTGAGCACACTCTGGAGCTCCCTGTTGGACCAAAGGTCTGTCAGGAGGAGCCGGGCAGCTTCGGCCGCTTTAGGACAGGAGCTGGGAAAATGAACACACCTGTAGAGAATTATGGCAGCCCACAGAGCCCACTGACAACCCTTGGATAAACCCATCTCCCACTGGGAGCCTGGCCAGACACCACCAGGATTGTCAGCACAACCCTCCCTGCTCTCTCAGCAGTATTGTGTGACAACAGCCTCTGACCAGAGCAGGGCACATGAAAAACAGGGGAGGAGCTGAGTGAAGAATGAGCACAAAAACTGAGCTGAGTCTGAAATTTGAGAGTGGAAGAGGAGGGAAATGGTGCCAACCCTTCCCTGGAGCCTGCAGGGGCAGCGTGGGTGGATCTCCTGGGAGGGGGCAGAGCAGCGGGCTCGGAGCTGCCTGCAGAGGACAAGGGATGGGAGCATTTGCAACAACAACATCTGGAGCCAGCCCGAAGCCCTTACTCAGCACAAGTCACCAGATACCCGCTCACGTAACAGCTCCGAAACCGTGACTCACGGCAGGACCTTTCATGGTTCTGGAACATTTCATACCCAGAGATCTCCTCCCTGCTGGCTCCTTTCTCTACTCCCAGCCCCTGGCCCTCATCCTGGCTGCGGGAGCCTCCTGCTCCGGGTTCAGGGCAGCAGCCCAGCCTGTCTGAGCCAGGGATGGAAAGACACAGCACCAGCCCTGGGACCCTCCCGGTCTGGTACAGCTGCACAAAACAGCCTCAGAAATAGTCCTCGAAACATTCCTCAAAACAGTCCCCAGAGGGCTACAGGAAATGGGACCAACAGGTCCTGAGGAACCTCAGTTCCACAGCTGGAGTGTGGGAGCACAGGGAACCGCATCCAGTGAACTCGGGGGCATTTCTCTGACATACACAGAGCTGTCACCAAAGAAGTGATCCAGTTTAAATTAACTTGGTCATAAACTCCAATGGGGTTCTGCAGCTCCTGGTGTGGTATGGAGGGCTGGGGCACAGCCAGAAATTCCTGAGCAGTGCTTCGGGACAGAAAAGCTCAGGTTTATTGTCAGATCTCTGGTTATAACCATCCCATGCTCTGCCACCAGAATGACAATGGTTTGAAATGTTTTTTGACTGAAATATTGTTTGTACCTATGATTAGATGGGCAGTCTCTCTTTCAAGGATTTTTAGTTTCATGTTGTTTCTCTCTTTCTAAGCCAGAGTAATTTTCTTTTATTTTTGAATTACTTTACTTCTAATGATGCTAAATCTGTACTTTTGCCACTATGTCTCCAGAGCACACCTCCAAGTTTTTCTTTTCAAACCAAAAGTGGCAGCATCTGGTACCTGGGGCATTTACAAATTCAACAAAAGAATTTCTAAACTCTCAATTTGAAGGATTGGCAGTGACTGTTTCATACAGTTTTTACTGCTACAATTTAAGTATAAAAAGATCAATATGAGCTGGTGGAGCTGTGGTGACAACTTCAGTATTAAAGGAGCATATCCGAAACAAAAATGCTGGGAATAGCATGATAAAAGCAGTGGATAACATGGAGCAGAATATCAAGGACAGCTGATTTGGGGAAAAAAAGTCCTTAATAACAAGTTGCCTGAAAATCAAAGTTGGTTCTAAGGACAGTCTGTTCTTTATAAATAGAATTTTTCATGAAAAACTATGGAAAGACAAGGGAGATGTCCACTGGTGGCAGTGGCAGGAGCCATCCAAAAAACTACTGATTCAACAAAAAAGTGTGATCAGAAGGAGATGGTGAGGAATGGGGAGAAACATAATGGGGGCAAAAAGACAAGAATTTTGTGCATAAATCTCAGGTAATAGGGGAAAATAACTCTTCCTCAAAGGACAAAAATACACCTTTATGTGTGTCACCGAGCATGCCAAGGAATTCTGAAGAAGGATTTCAGGGAGTCAGAAGTTTATAAAATTGATATCAAGGTGCAATCTTGGAAGAAATGGGAAATTGGAAATGTATGGATGAGAAGAACCCTCTTCCACAGGAAGTAATCAAGGGAAGACCTGAGTTTCTTGAAAGATTAATTTTGGTAAAATGCTGTGGTGGAATTAAACTGCAAAATAAAATTGTGCAGTAGCAAAGGGGTGAAAAGTGAAGGAACAAAGATAAACAGAAATAAATCCATGATAAAGGGGTGAACTGCAAATGTCATGCTCTAAAGAATGGGGAGATTTTGGAGAAAAGCTTTGAGTGCAGCCAATAGGATTAATGAGAAAAATATAATTACAATTAAATAATTATTAATTATTATTATTATAGTGAAATAATGTTGCTTGAAAATGAGCAGAGAAATGTTTTTCAGACAGTTGGAGAAGAAAGATGTAAAGGAAATCAGATACCACAATAAATCAGGAAGAGGAGCTTGATTTTCAGAAACACCACCAAAAATTGAAGAAAATATTCAATACTTTGGCAGCTTGAATTAAAAATAATGAAGAGTGGAGGAACCCCATCATCACCATGAACCCCGTGTCATAGATCAGAGTATTTAATTGGGATGCTCCAGGAAGGAGAAGAAACCACATCTATCAGATAAACTGCTGAACCCTTTGTGCCTTTCAGTCAAGATCCAGCTGTGAGAAACATCAGGAGAAAGAAATGTGGGAAGAGAGGAGAACATGGGAGAGGAAAAGATCCATAACTACTGGTCTGTAACCTGGAGTCTCTTTCTAAAATGTGACTATAAAATATTTGAGCACGTGAAGCTCCTGGTTTGCAGCTGGAAAGGCAGTGACAGCCCAGCCCAGGAACACGGGGCAGGATCTGGGGGTGCAGAAGGGACACAGGGAGGGACCACCCCAACACCCCAACCCCCAGGCTGGGGGCAGGGAAGGATGTCCTGAAACTGAGGCAGATTGACAGAGAAATCTGCAAAATCCTGACAGGGTGCAGGAGGTCCCTGTGTCCTCCCTGGAGATTGGGTCCCCCTGACACCCCTCTGTGCCCCCTCTCTGCTGCCTGTGCTGCTGTTGATGACGTGGGACTCACCACACCCAGAGTGAGACTGGGGACCTGGGCTCTTCACCCAGCCCCCAGCAGAGGGGGGTTTCTATTTATTGCCAGTGGGGAGGGGGTGAGGCTCTTTCTGATGTAGGACTGGACAAATCCCACCATAATTCTATTGTTTATCTTCACAGGCTTCACATGACACTGGGAAGATTTCACCTTGTGGCCTAGCAAGTGTCCAAAGCCTCTGTGACATCTGCTCTGTTGGAACAGTCTGAAAAAATATGGCTTGAACAAGTAAGATCAGTCCTGGGTCTAAAATGTTCTTTCTTTTTTCCTAAGAATTGAACAGCATAAGAATCTTTGTGGACAAAAATGAACAACGGAGGAAAAGGAACAACTCAAGTTTTGGGCATGGTAAGAACTCGGGGGTTCCTCAGGAAGATCCAGGTGGGAGGGACACACTGGAGACAGCTCCTCACAGGTTAGTGAGACACTGCCACAGAGCTCATCCCCAGCAGCCCAGGCAGTTAAAGTGTGCAGGGTTCTGCAAGGCTGTGCTGCAGCAGCAAATCTGCTGGGGCCTGGTCTGAGGGACCCAGAGAGGGACCTTAGGCACAAGTAAACACCATTCCAAACAAGGAAGGCTTAGAACAGGGCTGGGTCTCCTGTTAATTGGGCTTGTTGGAGAGAGGAAGCAAATAACAGCAGCAAATAGAGAGGAGCTCTCAGCCCAGGCCCAGACTAAACACAGAGGCCCCTGCAATGACTGAGAGCCTCTGCCATGGAACAGGAGAGGACGTGCTCCATCAAAGGCAGATGGAGCCGTGCAAATGGCTCCTCACAACAGAAAACAAAGGGTTACTTGTCTGAGGCATTTTAAAACAAAGACAGATGGCAGGAGAGATGAAAGCCTAGGAAGGAGAGAGCCTGGTCAAAGATAATGCAAGTTTAGTACCAGTTTGGCCAGAAATGAACACAGAGCTTGGCAAGGCTTGACAGGCTTGTAGGGAATGTGGATAACAAACAGGACAGAATTCCTACCACCAAGCCCCAAACCAAGTCCTAAAATAGAAAGTGGTAAAATATGTTGAGATTGCTTGGTTGGTGTAAAATACTTGAGTAGATCAGGGAGGTACTTCCAATAATTCCTATTTGTGTGCCCACACAGCTGCATCTTGAGGAGGATGATTCAAGGGAAGGATGAACAGATCTGCACATGAAAGTTATGCACAATCTTTGTATTCCTGCAGTGTTGAACCTCAGACCTGACCTTCATGTCAAGGTTTGAGGGAATTCCAGGAGCCAGAAAGTCACTGACATCCCCTGTTCTGAGGGCTGGAATTTTTCATAGATCAAAGAATCCCAGAATGGTTTGGGTTGCGAGGGACCTTAAGCCTCATCCAATCCCACCCCCTGCCATGGGCAGGGACACCTTCCACTATCCCAGGTTGCTCCAAGCCCCATCCAGCCCGGCCTTGGACACTTCCAGGGATGGGGCAGCCACAGCTTCTCTGGGCACCCTGTGCCAGGGCCTCCCCACCCTCACAGGGAAGAATTCCTTCCTAATATCCAGTATAAATCTTCCCTCTTTTGGTTTGAAACCATTCCCCCTTGTCCTACCACTATCTGCTCATGTAAAAAGTCACTCTCCCTCTTTTTTATAAGCTCTGTGCTATTTTTAAAAGGTTTTAAGATGTTGGTGTTTCAGTTGTTTTTAGGATTTCCTAAAATTCAGCCAGAAAATTTCCTGAGGCCCCTTTGCCAATCCCACCCTGGATGGCTCCTCCCTGTTTCCAAGAAACCAGTGCTGAGGATTTCTGTCTCCCAGCATGCTGGGTGTTTCTTGGCCCAGGGAAGGAATAATGCTCCCCTGGCCCCGAAGGTGTTGGGGAGGCTCTGGGGTTGCTCTGGCTCACTCACCCGTTTCGGCACAGGCTCACTACATTGTTTAACAGGTTGCTTGTCAGGTAAGACTTTCCCAGGTGGGGGTTGGACATGATGAGGTTCCTCAGAGTGTAACAAGCTGATGTCATGATCTCTCCATAGCTGCTGGTGTTTCCAGACTGGAACGACAGGAGACGGGACACATCTGGGAGCACCTGGTGAGCTAAAGAGGTGGAGGAATGTTCCAATCAACAATTAAATAATCTGGCACAGGTGAATAATGCTTTTTATGCTAACACTGAGCAGAGGTATCTCTGCAGGGAGGCACTGGCAGTGTTGGGCAGCAATGGCATGATTGTCATCACTGGAATTTTTCAAGACAAAATGAGGGCTGCAGGCCTTTGGAAGGGCAGTGTTGTAGGCCATGGGCACTCAAGTCCAACTCAGTTCCCAAAACTCTGCCATCCTCATGGTCCTGCAGCTTTGTCACTGTCTGTAAAGCCCAGCACATGTCACACATCCCTGAGGACTGTCCCCAGGGCCAGAGGAAATGACACGGCCCACTTCTGGAGCTTGGCCAAGTCTCCTTATGGGGTTTTCAAAGGGAGCTGGGCAGATACCAGAGAGCTGCAGCCTGGGCTCCCCCGTGGGGCAGGCCTTACCCATGGTTTTGTGGAGCACAGGGTGCCTGGACATGTTGCTCAGCAGAGAGGCCCCGGAGCGGACGACGTCGGAGCTGCCGGACTGGAGCAGGCGCGCGATGCGGGGCAGGCCCTTCTCCTTCAGCCCGATCAGCTGGCTCATGGCATTGGACATCTGAGGGACAGCAGAGATGGCCGTGACTGCCAGTGCCAGGGGCACATGGCTGGGATGAAGGTCAGGGCTGGAGGGATGTGGCTGTGCCATAAAATGAGCACCTGTATAATGCCTTCTCCTGCTGCCATAATCCCACTTTGTCATTTTTACCTTTCTTCCCCACAGTTATATGAGCTTGGAGAAAAGGAGGCTTGGGGGGACCTTCTCATGCTCCACAGCTGCCTGACAGGAGGGTGCAGCCAGGTGGGGGTCAGGCTTTTCCAGTTAACAAGGCACAGGACAAGAGGAAATGACCTCAAGTTGCCCCAGAGGAGGTTTAGTTTGGATATTGGGGAAAATTTCTTCACCAAAGCAGTTGCCAAACACTGGCACAGACTGCCCAGGGCAGTGGTGGATTCCCCATCCCTGGGAGTGTTCAAAAAACATGTGGATGTGGCACTTGGGGACATGGGTTAGTGGTGAATGTGGAACAGTTGGATTTGGTGATCTCAGAGGGCTTTTCCAACTTAAAAGATTCCATGATCGTGTGACATTTGAAAGGTCAGCCTCTCATCTGCTGTGACTGTTCTGCTGTTCTCTGAGCCCCAGTGGGAGCAGTTGATCACCCAACTGACCCTATTAAAAGCTGGAGAAGTTTTGCTTTCATGTCCACATTGCCCTGGCCCTTCACAGCTCCCTGCCAGGCTAAAATTGGCTGTGGTGGAGCAGGAACACCTAATGGATACCTTTAAAATCCAATCTGAAGACCAAAAATATTCATTTTAGATGCTGATCTCGTGCTTGCTTTTGTAAACCTGGAAGGTCTCAGGATGCAGCCAGTGCAGATGAGTTGAAGGTCAGACCCTGAGTAAATTGTCCTTATTGACAGAGCTTCAACTGAGCTTCTCAGCTACTGCCCCACCTGAAAGGCTGCTGGAGATACCTGTCCATCAACAGAGACATGGGAATGGAGAGAGGGGGCTGGAAACCCACCCTCTTCCAGTGGGCTGAGACCCAATCTCCCTCCCAGGCTGCAAGAGTTATGTGTGCCCTGGTGTGGATTCACAGCAGCTGACTGGGATGTGTAAAGTGGAGTTGAAGGAGATCCAGAGCCATCATCTATGAGCTAAAGGATCACAGCAAGTTCTGTAAGCTCATTCCCAGATTCCCTTTCCATCAAGTGACAGCAAACCCAGCAACTCCAGCTCCAGCTCTGAGCTGGAATGAGACCCTTGAAGGGAGGAGCCACTTCTGTGCAGTGATTCCATTCCATTCCATTCCATTCCATTCCATTCCATTCCATTCCATTCCATTCCATTCCGCTGCATTAAGCTGCTCCAGCACTGTCAGAGCTGGGGTTTGGTTGTTTCTTGTTTGTTTGTTCCTTGTGCAACAATGCCAATTGCTGAAATTTTCACTTCCCTGGAGCACAGAACTCCAGCCCCATTTCTCTGATCAGCTCTACCCACACTCCCTCCACCTTTTGGATAGTGGCACTGCTTAATTACACTGCCAGAAATCAAGGTTCCCAAATATTTAACGTGGAAATCCTTGTGACAAAAGGAGATCACAGCTGGCAGGTTAAAGCTATCCCAGCAGGGAAGGCTCTGTGAGTCACCCGCGGTGGGACGCTCCTCACACGTGACACGCCTCTCCTACCTATGGAATCATTATCTCTTTATCTCCCCATCCATCATATTTAAATTGGGATTGATGGAGCTGGGCACAAACAGACAAGCCAGGGGCTGTCCCAGTGGAGGCAGCCTGCCAGGACGTGCCCAAGGCAGCCATGGGGCCCACAGAGCTGCTGGCACGAGTGTCCCTCCCTGTGCCACAGCATCACCCAGCCCCTGGCACTGCCACACTGCCTGCCCAGGGGTCAGGACATCTGTCAGAGCTATTTTCCAGGCAGCTCTGATGTGTGGACAAGCCACAATCCACAGCACAACCCACCCTGTCATTAGAGCCACCTCCCTCTGGGAGCACACACGGGCGGTGGCACGGCCCTGCCCGCCTGCAGGGACATCTGTGCACGTGTGGACTCACCTCACCGGCGGCCTGGGGGAGGGAGGGTGACAACACCAGCAGGTGCTGGTAGTGTGACCAACACACTGGGGAAACTTGGAAACCCAGAGCATGGACCTGGGATACATCCTTGGGATGCTGATTATAGCCCCCCACGAGAGCCTGGTTTTGGAATTAATAAATATCCCACTGGAGCATTCACTGTGGTGCCTGAGGTTTAAGGAGGACATTTTCCTTTTTGATGGCTGTGAGGTGATGATGATCAGTGACCTTCGAGGTCTTTCCAGCCTTACTGACTCTGATTCCATGGAAGTGCTGACACATTGAGTGCACGTGTGGAGCACAGGGAAGCACTCACCAGCCCTCGGCTCGCAGTGAGGTTCTGCAGAGCTCCAGCACAAGCTTCCAGGGTGGCATCCTTCTTGCTCTGATCCATCAGGGACAGGTAGGTGCGGATGGCATCCGAGTGGTAGAGCCAGCTGGGGCCTTTGGGTTTAAAATCCTCCTCGGGAAGGGGGACCCCATACTCATCATTCTGCAAAGAGATGAGACCCTGGGAGCTCAGGTGCTGCTCCTCACTTGCAGCCCCTGCCTGGGGCTGAACATCCCATTCCCAATCCCTCTGTGGCACATCCTACCTCCATTTTCCCACTTCTGCTGTTGAAGCAGCCCGTGAGAGTTTTGTCCATGTACACGCTCCGGGCCATGTGGTTGAGCTGGGTGTATTTGTTGGGAACTTCAGCATCCAGGCGGTAGGAGAGGTTGTGCAGGATGCAGATGCAGTTCTCCACAGACTGAATCACCCCCAGAAGAAAAATGCAAACATCACATTAGGCAGAAAAACAAGGAGCAGCACCAGAGAGGACATGTATGGGGCCATAATCATCTTTTTCAGCTGTTCCACCACAGACGCTCCTGATCCTGGGCCAGGGAGTGATGGATGGGAGGGAAGGAGCTGGAGGAGACAGGAGGGAAGGCCACAGAGCTGCTGCAGTGTGGATCTCAGGGAGTGACTGACCCAGAGAACCTTGGGAGGTCTCACTGCCACAGACAAGTTGGCAAACAGGAAAAGGGAGTGCAAGGGTGCTTGGACCAAACGTTGAAATGCCAGATCTTGCAAGTCCCCTCTCAGTGGCTCTCCCTGAGTCACAGCTGCAGAGCAGGTGACACTGCTTACCAAGAAGAGGCTCTTAAGCCTCCTTTACCTGGATCTCAGAGGGTCCAGTGGAAAGAGCAGGGGGGAATTTTGGCTGGATACCCAAAACCAACACCAGAGCATATGGTTACATTTCCAAAGAGCTGCTCTGTGTGTGCTGCTGGAAATGCTCTTCCTGCAAAAGCCATCCCCAAAAGAGGATTGGCTCAAATCTGAGATAATTCAAAATAACTTTGGTGCTTTCCCAGGCATTGAGGACTTGAGGATGTTGTACTCCCCAAAATGTGTTTATAAATAAACACTGTTTTGTCCAAGGCAAGTGCTGTGCACACACAGCCATCAGTCAGAGGAGACTGGCAGGAAAATGAAGGGAAGGGAAGGGAAGGGAAGGGAAGGGAAGGGAAGGGAAGGGATCTAAGCCCTCTCTATTACTTGGGCTGAAGTCCTGGAATGTCACAGAGCAGTGTATGAACAAACTGAAAGGAGAATCCAGGGAATGGTGAAACTCCAGATACATTATGAGCAATTTTGGGAGCCTGAAATGCCTTTCCCCTATAGATGCAGTTTGCTGACTTTGCTATGCCTCTTTCCATGTTNCTGGGGGCTCAGGAGCCAAAGTATTTTGCTATTTCTCTGTGTTTGGTAAAGGAAAATCATAAACCCCAGCTCTAGTTCAGGCCCAGAGCCCCAAGAACTTGCAATCCTCCAAGAGATTCCACTGGGGCTGGGAAAGACAAGAGCAGCCAGAGAGCTCAGTCCCCTCTTGTGTTTGTTTGAAGGGATTTTGAGGCATTCCCGAGGTTGCAGCTGTTAACCACGGGGCTGAGCAGCTCGGGGAGCAGCTGGTACCTTGTCGTCGGGGCGGTTGGAAGCCACGCAGTTCTGGGCGTAGGTCATGACAGAGTCGATCAAACCCGGGTAGTTCCTCATGGTCTGGCGCCCCATGTCTGCAGAGCTCAGGTTCCTGAGGAGCCATCCAGGAGCATGGCAGGGGACAAGGAGGAGAGGGGTGAGCTGGGCTCTGTCCTGGCTATGGCTGCCACAGGGATTTTTTGGCAGGTACAGCAAGGCTGGGGAACTGCTCTCATTTTGGAGGCCTTTGGTGGGACTGCACTGGTGCACAGCTCTCTTGTTGCTCTTTAGGATTGATTTCAGCTGGAAAATGTCCTGTTAAGGAGCTCTGCATAAAGACACTCTCGTAGGGACAGTCACCAGCAGTAGTTGCCTCAGAGGCTCTGCATGTGCCAGTATACAGACTCTGCCTCCTAGGAGGAGTTTCCAAAGGGAAGACTGGCTAAAGACCATCTGGGATTATTGTGATCATCAGGAAGGTGCACAAGATTGTAAGCACAGAGATATCCAGCAACAGCAATGTCTGTGTGGGAAATGGGGCAGAGATGCTGGAGAGCAGCAATGGCTCTGACCAGAGGGACTGACCCATTTGGGGAGTTCTAATGGATTCCTGGGCACTGGTGGCTGCCAGGACAGGGGAGTTTTTCCAGTAACAGGAAATGGTTTTTGTTGTTTTGTTCTGGTTTTTTCTCCCGTTTTATTGCCTTGTAGCTTGCAAATGAAAAACAAAGAGAGTTTGGCAGTCATTGTGAGATATTCACTGCAGGCGTTCCAGAACTGGATTTGATGTTCACTGTGATTTGCAGCCTCCTCATTAACATGGATTCATCTGCAATCCAGAAATGCTTGAGCAGCAATGGCTCGGGCCCAGGGCAAACCCAGGGCTGTTCCCACCTCTGTGTTCTGATGTGGCAGGGCAGTGAGTCAGAGCAGGCCCGGCTCAGGCCTCAGAGCAGGGGCTCTGGATCCAGCTCCCAGCTTTCCTCACTCTCCCTGCTCCCCAGTCCTGCTCCCTCAGCCCTTTGGAGCTCCCTCAGTGACCTGACCCTGGCAGTTTTCTTTGGGGTGTTGGGCACTGCTGCCACAGCCTGGGATCAGTCTCAGGAGCCTGCCTTGAGTTAAACTCCACAGAAAACTCCTTTTACAAGCTGTTGCTTTTCTCTTTCCCTCATTTTAATGGGATATTTGATGGTGTTGGTGGATTGAGATGGCCTTAAAGCAGAGCACCTCATACCCACCGTACACCACACATCCCAATCTGCAGCTGCTGGGGGGAGCTCCATCCTGGGCAGGGAAGGGAGCAGCACTCCCTATCTTCCAGACACGGCTCCCAGCCACAGAAGACGATGGTATCAGGTCTCCAAAGGCCCTGCCATGCTCAGCCACCCGTTTCATAAGCAGCCCCAGCTCCTGTGAGCTGCGTGTCTGGGAAGGGCGCGGCCGGCGCTGCCTCCCTCGGGGAGAGCTGCCCTTGATGAAAGTACCTCATTATACAGGGCAGGTTTTCTTCCCCACTTGTTCCCATTGGGACAAGGAGCTCACATCCAAGTGGAGGAGGGTGGTAGGAGAAATAGCAAGTCAGGGCGAAGATCCTCTATAAAAGGGCTCTGGCTTTGCCGTGAAAAAAATAAACTACTCTGGGCTCAGTCTGCACCTCCCATTGTGCAGCTGAGCCTCCTGATGAAATGAGCCTGGAAAAGTCCTGGAAAACGGGGCTGCTCTGTGCTAAAACAGTTATTAAAACAAGTGGGGAAACGCTTGTTTTCTCCACATAGAGAATTCTGTCTTTTTGTTACCTAAACCCCAAACCAGTTTGCTTTCTAGCAACCAAAATTTTCTCTGGAAGCCTCAAAACTCTAAAGGCAAAATCTGTCCAGCTTCCTAGTTTGAGCTGAACACTGAAGAGTTTCAGTATTGCACAAAACAATTACGGGTTTTTTTGCGAAGAAACTTGGCAAGAACAAAATTCTTAAAAATAACAAGCTATGAGAGAAATATTTTACATGTAATTTTTTTTTTGCAACTTCTCTTAGTCAGGAAAACTTTCTCAAGGGGAATTTTTCATTAACACAATTGTAATGAGCATGACTTCAGCTCATTGTAAGAGGATTTAGATGGCTTCAGCTTTTGCCCACAGACACAAGCTGCAGTAAGTCCCTGCCTGGTGACTCACCTCAAACACCCTGTGGCATTGAAGAACACTTCGGGGTCGATAATTTCTCTTGTCCTGTTGCAGCTGCCATCAGACCAGCCCGAAAAGGGGATGATAACACAGTCTGTCAGGACAGGCAGGGCCTCTTGTATCAACTCTTCTTTTAGTTCATCAGTGGAGGAGAGGTTCCAGAGCAGACCTAGGAAGGAGGTGGGACACAAGCTCAAGCAGAGGTCACCATGAATTAGAAATTTTGTTTAGGTCAGAGTGATTCCAGCACCAAAGTGCTTCTTCACCCTCTGAGCTGAGGGTGCAGAGGCTGCCCTAAACGCCAGGCTCTGTCCACCTCCCTGGAAGACAGGCAGGATGGGCCCATGTGGAGGTGGGCATCTAAATATTCTCCCTCCTCCCAGAATTGCTGTTTATTGCCATTAAGTTCACAGGGAGAGCATCTCTCTGGGGATTTTGGAAAGGCTTGCACACAAACCTGGGACACAGCTGAGGGTGACCTGCACCATAAAACTCACATCAATTCCTCAGGGGAAGGTGAGGCACCAATGAGAGAACCCACTCAACCATACTGGGGTTGGCAGCTCCCTTAACCTTCCCTGGGAACAGCACAGGGGCTAGGGGTGACCATAACTGGGGGGGGGGAGGGGGGAGG